>JBBHAA010002111.1:0-112569 GCA_037953035.1 Aquarana catesbeiana
ATGTGGATCAAAAAAAAAAAAAAAAACGAAAAAATCCAAGGCTAAGTTTCTCAGAGTAAATTTGGATCACAAAAAAAAAAATAAATCCAAAAGATAAGTTTCTCAGAGTAAATATGGATCAAAAAAAAATGCAAGACTAAATGTATTTCTCTGAGAGTAAATGTGGATAAAAAAAAATTAAAAATTCAAGAATAAATTTCTCAGAGTGAATATGGATCACAAAAAAAAAATCCAAGAATAAATTTCTCAGAGTGAATATGGATCACAAAAAACAAAAACAAAAATCCAAGGATAAGTTTCTCAGAGTAAATATTGGATCACAAAAACAAAAACAAAGACTAAATTTATTTCTCTGAGAGTAAATGTGGATAAAAAAAAAAAAAAAAAAAAATCCAAGGCTAAAATTTCTCAGAGTAAATTTGGATCGCAAAAAAAAAAATATTCCAAGGCTGAATTTATTTGAGAGTAATATTGGATCACAAAAAAAAAAAAAAAAAATTCCAAGGATAAGTTTCTCAGAGTAAATTTGGATCACTAAAAAAAATGCAAGGATAAATTTCTCGGAGTAAATTTGTATCACAAAATTTTTTTACAAAGCTAAATTTTTTTGTTTGAGAGGAAATATGGATCCAAAAAAAAAAATCCAAAGGATAAATTTCTCAGAATAAAAATTTGGATCACAAAGAAAAAAATTCCAAAGCTAATTTTTTTTTTGTTTGAGAGGAAATATGAATAATAATAAAAAAAAAAATCCAAGGATAAATTTCCCAAGAGTAAATTAGTATCACAAAAAAAAAAAAATAAAAATGAGAAAAAAAAAAAAATGTTTGCAACGTAATAGCTGCTCGTCCGCTGTTTGCGTTTTGTTTGGAAAGCAGCAGAAAAATCAGACTTTAAAAAAAAAAAAGAAAAACAAATAAACTTTGCAACGTGTTTTCTGGTGTCCGGGGAGGTTGCGGCGACGTGGGAGCCGCAGCATTTAAAGGGCAGGCCTATCCGACGACGAGTCCTTCACCAAGTCTTCTTCTGGACCCCGGCGTGGGTTTGTTACCCCCTCGCCCGTGGCCGCTTTCCCCCACACACACACACACACACCTCCTGGGAGATCCGGATTGGCCGCTGCGTTGCGTGTTTTTGTTTTCCTCTTTGCGAAGACAAGACGTTTGGATGTCACCCCCCCGGGGCGGTCGGGACGCGCATGCTGGGTGGTTATATTTTTTTTTTTGCGCCCGGGCTCCTTTTTTTTTTTTTTTTCTGCCGCTTTTGCAATATTGTTTGGCGTCCTTTGGCCCCGATCAGGAGTCAGCGGTGCAGGGGGGTGGTGGGGGGGAAAGGCGCGGGGGCCACCATTACGACCTGCCCATGTGCTCTGGCAGGGGGGACAGGCTGGCTGCAGCCTGGCACATGGCAGATGGGTGGTGGTTGGTTGGTTGGCTGGTGGGGGGGGGGGGGGTCCTGCAGGAGGGAAGGAAATACCTGGATTGCATGCGGTGTGGCTGGAGGAGGGGGTGGGGGGGCTCCTCATTCATGCAGCGGGGACCCCAGGATCTGGAGGTGCAGAGGGGGCTCCATCCTGTGCTGGATTAGGGGGTGAGGGGACATTAGGGGGGAGCAGACACCACACACAGCCAACTACTTCCCTCTATCTCCTCCCATGGTCAGACCAATGCTGCAGGAGGCTCCTGGGTCCTACAGGGAGCTGGCTGGGGGCTAGGCGTGCAACTGTCACTATACAGAGTGTCTACAACTGTCACTATACAGAGTGTCTACAACTGTCACTATACAGAGTGTCTACAACTGTCACTATACAGAGAGAGAGTCTACAACTGTCACTATACAGAGAGTGTCTACAACTGTCACTATACAGAGAGTGTCTACAACTGTCACTATACAGAGAGAGAGTCTACAACTGTCACTATACAGAGAGAGTCTACAACTGTCACTATACAGAGAGAGAGTCTACAACTGTCACTATACAGAGAGAGAGAGTCTACAACTGTCACTATAGAGAGAGAGAGTCTACAACTGTCATTATAGAGAGAGAGTCTACAACTGTCACTATACAGAGAGAGAGAGTCTACAACTGTCACTATAGAGAGAGAGAGTCTACAACTGTCACTATAGAGAGAGAGAGTCTACAACTGTCACTATAATGGAGAGAGTCTACAACTGTCATTATAGAGAGAGAGTCTACAACTGTCACTATACAGAGAGAGAGTCTACAACTGTCACTATACGGAGAGAGTCTACAACTGTCACTATACAGAGAGAGTCTACAACTGTCACTATACAGAGAGAGAGAGTCTACAACTGTCACTATACGGAGAGAGTCTACAACTGTCACTATACAGAGAGAGTCTACAACTGTCACTATACAGAGAGAGTCTACAACTGTCACTATACAGAGAGAGAGAGTCTACAACTGTCACTATAGAGAGAGAGAGTCTACAACTGTCATTATAGAGAGAGAGTCTACAACTGTCACTATACAGAGAGAGAGAGTCTACAACTGTCATTATAGAGAGAGAGTCTACAACTGTCACTATACAGAGAGAGAGAGTCTACAACTGTCACTATAGAGAGAGAGAGTCTACAACTGTCACTATAGAGAGAGAGAGTCTACAACTGTCATTATAGAGAGAGAGTCTACAACTGTCACTATACAGAGAGAGAGAGTCTACAACTGTCACTATAGAGAGAGAGAGTCTACAACTGTCACTATAGAGAGAGAGAGTCTACAACTGTCACTATATGGAGAGAGTCTACAACTGTCATTATAGAGAGAGAGTCTACAACTGTCACTATACAGAGAGAGAGTCTACAACTGTCATTATAGAGAGAGAGTCTACAACTGTCATTATAGAGAGAGAGTCTACAACTGTCATTATAGAGAGAGAGTCTACAACTGTCATTATAGAGAGAGAGTCTACAACTGTCACTATACAGAGAGAGTCTACAACTGTCACTATACAGAGTGTCTACAACTGTCACTATACAGAGAGAGAGTCTACAACTGTCACTATACAGAGAGAGTCTACAACTGTCACTATACAGAGAGAGAGTCTACAACTGTCACTATACAGAGAGAGTCTACAACTGTCACTATACAGAGAGAGAGTCTACAACTGTCACTATAGAGAGAGAGAGTCTACAACTGTCACTATACAGAGAGAGTCTACAACTGTCACTATACAGAGAGAGAGAGTCTACAACTGTCACTATACAGAGAGAGTCTACAACTGTCACTATACAGAGAGAGAGTCTACAACTGTCACTATACAGAGAGAGAGAGTCTACAACTGTCACTATACAGAGAGAGTCTACAACTGTCACTATACAGAGAGAGAGTCTACAACTGTCACTATAGAGAGAGAGAGTCTACAACTGTCACTATACAGAGAGAGTCTACAACTGTCACTATACAGAGAGAGAGAGTCTACAACTGTCACTATACGGAGAGAGTCTACAACTGTCACTATACAGAGAGAGTCTACAACTGTCACTATACAGAGAGAGAGAGTCTACAACTGTCACTATAGAGAGAGAGAGTCTACAACTGTCATTATAGAGAGAGAGTCTACAACTGTCACTATACAGAGAGAGAGAGTCTACAACTGTCATTATAGAGAGAGAGTCTACAACTGTCACTATACAGAGAGAGAGAGTCTACAACTGTCACTATAGAGAGAGAGAGTCTACAACTGTCACTATAGAGAGAGAGAGTCTACAACTGTCACTATATGGAGAGAGTCTACAACTGTCATTATAGAGAGAGAGTCTACAACTGTCACTATACAGAGAGAGAGTCTACAACTGTCATTATAGAGAGAGAGTCTACAACTGTCATTATAGAGAGAGAGTCTACAACTGTCACTATACAGAGAGAGTCTACAACTGTCACTATACAGAGTGTCTACAACTGTCACTATACAGAGAGAGAGTCTACAACTGTCACTATACAGAGAGAGTCTACAACTGTCACTATACAGAGAGAGAGTCTACAACTGTCACTATACAGAGAGAGTCTACAACTGTCACTATACAGAGAGAGAGTCTACAACTGTCACTATAGAGAGAGAGAGTCTACAACTGTCACTATACAGAGAGAGTCTACAACTGTCACTATACAGAGAGAGAGTCTACAACTGTCACTATAGAGAGAGAGAGTCTACAACTGTCACTATACAGAGAGAGTCTACAACTGTCACTATACAGAGAGAGAGTCTACAACTGTCACTATACAGAGAGAGTCTACAACTGTCACTATACAGAGAGAGAGTCTACAACTGTCACTATACAGAGAGAGAGAGTCTACAACTGTCACTATACAGAGAGAGTCTACAACTGTCACTATACAGAGAGAGAGTCTACAACTGTCACTATAGAGAGAGAGAGTCTACAACTGTCACTATACAGAGAGAGTCTACAACTGTCACTATACAGAGAGAGAGAGTCTACAACTGTCACTATACGGAGAGAGTCTACAACTGTCACTATACAGAGAGAGTCTACAACTGTCACTATACAGAGAGAGAGAGTCTACAACTGTCACTATAGAGAGAGAAAGTCTACAACTGTCATTATAGAGAGAGAGTCTACAACTGTCACTATACAGAGAGAGAGAGTCTACAACTGTCATTATAGAGAGAGAGTCTACAACTGTCACTATACAGAGAGAGAGAGTCTACAACTGTCACTATAGAGAGAGAGAGTCTACAACTGTCACTATAGAGAGAGAGAGTCTACAACTGTCACTATATGGAGAGAGTCTACAACTGTCATTATAGAGAGAGAGTCTACAACTGTCACTATACAGAGAGAGAGTCTACAACTGTCATTATAGAGAGAGAGTCTACAACTGTCATTATAGAGAGAGAGTCTACAACTGTCACTATACAGAGAGAGAGTCTACAACTGTCATTATAGAGAGAGAGTCTACAACTGTCATTATAGAGAGAGAGTCTACAACTGTCACTATACAGAGAGAGTCTACAACTGTCACTATACAGAGTGTCTACAACTGTCACTATACAGAGAGAGAGTCTACAACTGTCACTATACAGAGAGAGTCTACAACTGTCACTATACAGAGAGAGAGTCTACAACTGTCACTATACAGAGAGAGTCTACAACTGTCACTATACAGAGAGAGAGTCTACAACTGTCACTATAGAGAGAGAGAGTCTACAACTGTCACTATACAGAGAGAGTCTACAACTGTCACTATACAGAGAGAGAGTCTACAACTGTCACTATAGAGAGAGAGAGTCTACAACTGTCACTATACAGAGAGAGTCTACAACTGTCACTATACAGAGAGAGAGTCTACAACTGTCACTATACAGAGAGAGTCTACAACTGTCACTATACAGAGAGAGAGTCTACAACTGTCACTATACAGAGAGAGAGTGTCTACAACTGTCACTATACAGAGAGAGTCTACAACTGTCACTATACAGAGAGAGTCTACAACTGTCACTATACAGAGAGAGAGTCTACAACTGTCACTATACAGAGAGAGTGTCTACAACTGTCACTATACAGAGAGAGTCTACAACTGTCACTATACAGAGAGAGTCTACAACTGTCACTATACAGAGTGTCTACAACTGTCACTATACAGAGTGTCTACAACTGTCACTATACAGAGTGTCTACAACTGTCACTATACAGAGAGTGTCTACAACTGTCACTATACAGAGAGAGAGTGTCTACAACTGTCACTATACAGAGAGAGTCTACAACTGTCACTATACAGAGAAGAGTCTACAACTGTCATTATACAGAGAGAGAGTCTACAACTGTCACTATACAGAATGAGTGTCTACAACTGTCACTATACAGAGAGAGTCTACAACTGTCAATATACAGAGAGAGAGTGTCTACAACTGTCACTATACAGAGAGAGTCTACAACTGTCACTATACAGAATGAGTGTCTACAACTGTCACTATACAGAGAGAGAGAGTCTACAACTGTCAATATACAGAGAGTGTCTACAACTGTCACTATACAGAGAGAGTCTACAACTGTCACTATACAGAGAGAGAGTCTACAACTGTCACTATACAGAGAGAGTCTACAACTGTCACTATACAGAGAGAGTCTACAACTGTCACTATACAGAGAGAGTCTACAACTGTCACTATACAGAGAGAGAGTGTCTACAACTGTCACTATACAGAGAGAGAGTCTACAACTGTCACTATACAGAGAGAGAGTCTACAACTGTCACTATACAGAGAGAGTCTACAACTGTCACTATACAGAGAGAGAGTGTCTACAACTGTCACTATACAGAGAGAGAGTCTACAACTGTCACTATACAGAGAGAGAGTCTACAACTGTCACTATACAGAGAGAGTCTACAACTGTCACTATACAGAGAGAGAGTGTCTACAACTGTCATTATACAGAGAGAGAGTCTACAACTGTCATTATACAGAGAGAGAGTCTACAACTGTCACTATACAGAGAGAGAGTCTACAACTGTCACTATACAGAGAGAGTGTCTACAACTGTCACTATACAGAGAGAGAGTCTACAACTGTCATTATACAGAGAGAGAGTCTACAACTGTCATTATACAGAGAGAGTCTACAACTGTCACTATACAGAGGGAGAGTGTCTACAACTGTCACTATACAGAGAGAGAGTCTACAACTGTCACTATACAGAGAGAGTCTACAACTGTCACTATACAGAGAGAGTCTACAACTGTCACTATACAGAGAGAGTCTACAACTGTCATTATATAGAGAGAGAGTCTACAACTGTCACTATACAGAGAGAGTCTACAACTGTCACTATACAGAGAGAGAGTCTACAACTGTCACTATACAGAGAGAGTGTCTACAACTGTCATTATACAGAGAGAGAGTCTACAACTGTCACTATACAGAGTGTCTACAACTGTCACTATACAGAGAGAGAGTCTACAACTGTCATTATACAGAGAGAGTCTACAACTGTCACTATACAGAGAGAGAGTCTACAACTGTCACTATACAGAGAGAGTCTACAACTGTCATTATACAGAGAGTGTCTACAACTGTCACTATACAGAGAGAGAGTCTACAACTGTCACTATACAGAGAGAGTCTACAACTGTCACTATACAGAGAGAGAGAGTCTACAACTGTCACTATACAGAGAGAGTGTCTACAACTGTCACTATACAGAGAGAGAGTCTACAACTGTCACTACAGAGAGAGAGTCTACAACTGTCACTATACAGAGAGAGAGTCTACAACTGTCACTATACAGAGAGAGTCTACAACTGTCACTATACAGAGAGAGAGTCTACAACTGTCACTATAGAGAGAGAGTCTACAACTGTCACTATACAGAGAGAGAGAGTCTACAACTGTCACTATAGAGAGAGAGAGTCTACAACTGTCACTATAGAGAGAGAGAGTCTACAACTGTCACTATACAGAGAGAGAGTCTACAACTGTCACTACAGAGAGAGAGTCTACAACTGTCACTATACAGAGAGAGAGTCTACAACTGTCACTATACAGAGAGAGTCTACAACTGTCACTATACAGAGAGAGAGTGTCTACAACTGTCACTACAGAGAGAGTCTACAACTGTCACTATACAGAGAGAGAGTCTACAACTGTCACTACAGAGAGAGAGTCTACAACTGTCACTATACAGAGAGTGTCTACAACTGTCACTATACAGAGAGTGTCTACAACTGTCACTATACAGAGAGAGAGTCTACAACTGTCACTATACAGAGAGAGTCTACAACTGTCACTATACAGAGAGAGAGTCTACAACTGTCACTATACAGAGAGAGAGAGTCTACAACTGTCACTATAGAGAGAGAGAGTCTACAACTGTCATTATAGAGAGAGAGTCTACAACTGTCACTATACAGAGAGAGAGAGTCTACAACTGTCACTATAGAGAGAGAGAGTCTACAACTGTCACTATAGAGAGAGAGAGTCTACAACTGTCACTATATGGAGAGAGTCTACAACTGTCATTATAGAGAGAGAGTCTACAACTGTCACTATACAGAGAGAGAGTCTACAACTGTCACTATACGGAGAGAGTCTACAACTGTCACTATACAGAGAGAGTCTACAACTGTCACTATACAGAGAGAGAGAGTCTACAACTGTCACTATACGGAGAGAGTCTACAACTGTCACTATACAGAGAGAGTCTACAACTGTCACTATACAGAGAGAGTCTACAACTGTCACTATACAGAGAGAGAGAGTCTACAACTGTCACTATAGAGAGAGAGAGTCTACAACTGTCATTATAGAGAGAGAGTCTACAACTGTCACTATACAGAGAGAGAGAGTCTACAACTGTCATTATAGAGAGAGAGTCTACAACTGTCACTATACAGAGAGAGAGAGTCTACAACTGTCACTATAGAGAGAGAGAGTCTACAACTGTCACTATAGAGAGAGAGAGTCTACAACTGTCATTATAGAGAGAGAGTCTACAACTGTCACTATACAGAGAGAGAGAGTCTACAACTGTCACTATAGAGAGAGAGAGTCTACAACTGTCACTATAGAGAGAGAGAGTCTACAACTGTCACTATATGGAGAGAGTCTACAACTGTCATTATAGAGAGAGAGTCTACAACTGTCACTATACAGAGAGAGAGTCTACAACTGTCATTATAGAGAGAGAGTCTACAACTGTCATTATAGAGAGAGAGTCTACAACTGTCATTATAGAGAGAGAGTCTACAACTGTCATTATAGAGAGAGAGTCTACAACTGTCACTATACAGAGAGAGTCTACAACTGTCACTATACAGAGTGTCTACAACTGTCACTATACAGAGAGAGAGTCTACAACTGTCACTATACAGAGAGAGTCTACAACTGTCACTATACAGAGAGAGAGTCTACAACTGTCACTATACAGAGAGAGTCTACAACTGTCACTATACAGAGAGAGAGTCTACAACTGTCACTATAGAGAGAGAGAGTCTACAACTGTCACTATACAGAGAGAGTCTACAACTGTCACTATACAGAGAGAGAGTCTACAACTGTCACTATAGAGAGAGAGAGTCTACAACTGTCACTATACAGAGAGAGTCTACAACTGTCACTATACAGAGAGAGAGTCTACAACTGTCACTATACAGAGAGAGTCTACAACTGTCACTATACAGAGAGAGAGTCTACAACTGTCACTATACAGAGAGAGAGAGTCTACAACTGTCACTATACAGAGAGAGTCTACAACTGTCACTATACAGAGAGAGAGTCTACAACTGTCACTATAGAGAGAGAGAGTCTACAACTGTCACTATACAGAGAGAGTCTACAACTGTCACTATACAGAGAGAGAGAGTCTACAACTGTCACTATACGGAGAGAGTCTACAACTGTCACTATACAGAGAGAGTCTACAACTGTCACTATACAGAGAGAGAGAGTCTACAACTGTCACTATAGAGAGAGAGAGTCTACAACTGTCATTATAGAGAGAGAGTCTACAACTGTCACTATACAGAGAGAGAGAGTCTACAACTGTCATTATAGAGAGAGAGTCTACAACTGTCACTATACAGAGAGAGAGAGTCTACAACTGTCACTATAGAGAGAGAGAGTCTACAACTGTCACTATAGAGAGAGAGAGTCTACAACTGTCACTATATGGAGAGAGTCTACAACTGTCATTATAGAGAGAGAGTCTACAACTGTCACTATACAGAGAGAGAGTCTACAACTGTCATTATAGAGAGAGAGTCTACAACTGTCATTATAGAGAGAGAGTCTACAACTGTCACTATACAGAGAGAGTCTACAACTGTCACTATACAGAGTGTCTACAACTGTCACTATACAGAGAGAGAGTCTACAACTGTCACTATACAGAGAGAGTCTACAACTGTCACTATACAGAGAGAGAGTCTACAACTGTCACTATACAGAGAGAGTCTACAACTGTCACTATACAGAGAGAGAGTCTACAACTGTCACTATAGAGAGAGAGAGTCTACAACTGTCACTATACAGAGAGAGTCTACAACTGTCACTATACAGAGAGAGAGTCTACAACTGTCACTATAGAGAGAGAGAGTCTACAACTGTCACTATACAGAGAGAGTCTACAACTGTCACTATACAGAGAGAGAGTCTACAACTGTCACTATACAGAGAGAGTCTACAACTGTCACTATACAGAGAGAGAGTCTACAACTGTCACTATACAGAGAGAGAGAGTCTACAACTGTCACTATACAGAGAGAGTCTACAACTGTCACTATACAGAGAGAGAGTCTACAACTGTCACTATAGAGAGAGAGAGTCTACAACTGTCACTATACAGAGAGAGTCTACAACTGTCACTATACAGAGAGAGAGAGTCTACAACTGTCACTATACGGAGAGAGTCTACAACTGTCACTATACAGAGAGAGTCTACAACTGTCACTATACAGAGAGAGAGAGTCTACAACTGTCACTATAGAGAGAGAAAGTCTACAACTGTCATTATAGAGAGAGAGTCTACAACTGTCACTATACAGAGAGAGAGAGTCTACAACTGTCATTATAGAGAGAGAGTCTACAACTGTCACTATACAGAGAGAGAGAGTCTACAACTGTCACTATAGAGAGAGAGAGTCTACAACTGTCACTATAGAGAGAGAGAGTCTACAACTGTCACTATATGGAGAGAGTCTACAACTGTCATTATAGAGAGAGAGTCTACAACTGTCACTATACAGAGAGAGAGTCTACAACTGTCATTATAGAGAGAGAGTCTACAACTGTCATTATAGAGAGAGAGTCTACAACTGTCACTATACAGAGAGAGAGTCTACAACTGTCATTATAGAGAGAGAGTCTACAACTGTCATTATAGAGAGAGAGTCTACAACTGTCACTATACAGAGAGAGTCTACAACTGTCACTATACAGAGTGTCTACAACTGTCACTATACAGAGAGAGAGTCTACAACTGTCACTATACAGAGAGAGTCTACAACTGTCACTATACAGAGAGAGAGTCTACAACTGTCACTATACAGAGAGAGTCTACAACTGTCACTATACAGAGAGAGAGTCTACAACTGTCACTATAGAGAGAGAGAGTCTACAACTGTCACTATACAGAGAGAGTCTACAACTGTCACTATACAGAGAGAGAGTCTACAACTGTCACTATAGAGAGAGAGAGTCTACAACTGTCACTATACAGAGAGAGTCTACAACTGTCACTATACAGAGAGAGAGTCTACAACTGTCACTATACAGAGAGAGTCTACAACTGTCACTATACAGAGAGAGAGTCTACAACTGTCACTATACAGAGAGAGAGTGTCTACAACTGTCACTATACAGAGAGAGTCTACAACTGTCACTATACAGAGAGAGTCTACAACTGTCACTATACAGAGAGAGAGTCTACAACTGTCACTATACAGAGAGAGTGTCTACAACTGTCACTATACAGAGAGAGTCTACAACTGTCACTATACAGAGAGAGTCTACAACTGTCACTATACAGAGTGTCTACAACTGTCACTATACAGAGTGTCTACAACTGTCACTATACAGAGTGTCTACAACTGTCACTATACAGAGAGTGTCTACAACTGTCACTATACAGAGAGAGAGTGTCTACAACTGTCACTATACAGAGAGAGTCTACAACTGTCACTATACAGAGAGAGTCTACAACTGTCATTATACAGAGAGAGAGTCTACAACTGTCACTATACAGAATGAGTGTCTACAACTGTCACTATACAGAGAGAGTCTACAACTGTCAATATACAGAGAGAGAGTGTCTACAACTGTCACTATACAGAGAGAGTCTACAACTGTCACTATACAGAATGAGTGTCTACAACTGTCACTATACAGAGAGAGAGAGTCTACAACTGTCAATATACAGAGAGTGTCTACAACTGTCACTATACAGAGAGAGTCTACAACTGTCACTATACAGAGAGAGAGTCTACAACTGTCACTATACAGAGAGAGTCTACAACTGTCACTATACAGAGAGAGTCTACAACTGTCACTATACAGAGAGAGTCTACAACTGTCACTATACAGAGAGAGAGTGTCTACAACTGTCACTATACAGAGAGAGAGTCTACAACTGTCACTATACAGAGAGAGAGTCTACAACTGTCACTATACAGAGAGAGTCTACAACTGTCACTATACAGAGAGAGAGTGTCTACAACTGTCACTATACAGAGAGAGAGTCTACAACTGTCACTATACAGAGAGAGAGTCTACAACTGTCACTATACAGAGAGAGTCTACAACTGTCACTATACAGAGAGAGAGTGTCTACAACTGTCATTATACAGAGAGAGAGTCTACAACTGTCATTATACAGAGAGAGAGTCTACAACTGTCACTATACAGAGAGAGAGTCTACAACTGTCACTATACAGAGAGAGTGTCTACAACTGTCACTATACAGAGAGAGAGTCTACAACTGTCATTATACAGAGAGAGAGTCTACAACTGTCATTATACAGAGAGAGTCTACAACTGTCACTATACAGAGGGAGAGTGTCTACAACTGTCACTATACAGAGAGAGAGTCTACAACTGTCACTATACAGAGAGAGTCTACAACTGTCACTATACAGAGAGAGTCTACAACTGTCACTATACAGAGAGAGTCTACAACTGTCATTATATAGAGAGAGAGTCTACAACTGTCACTATACAGAGAGAGTCTACAACTGTCACTATACAGAGAGAGAGTCTACAACTGTCACTATACAGAGAGAGTGTCTACAACTGTCATTATACAGAGAGAGAGTCTACAACTGTCACTATACAGAGTGTCTACAACTGTCACTATACAGAGAGAGAGTCTACAACTGTCATTATACAGAGAGAGTCTACAACTGTCACTATACAGAGAGAGAGTCTACAACTGTCACTATACAGAGAGAGTCTACAACTGTCATTATACAGAGAGTGTCTACAACTGTCACTATACAGAGAGAGAGTCTACAACTGTCACTATACAGAGAGAGTCTACAACTGTCACTATACAGAGAGAGAGAGTCTACAACTGTCACTATACAGAGAGAGTGTCTACAACTGTCACTATACAGAGAGAGAGTCTACAACTGTCACTACAGAGAGAGAGTCTACAACTGTCACTATACAGAGAGAGAGTCTACAACTGTCACTATACAGAGAGAGTCTACAACTGTCACTATACAGAGAGAGTCTACAACTGTCACTATACAGAGAGAGAGTCTACAACTGTCACTATACAGAGAGAGTCTACAACTGTCACTATACAGAGAGAGTCTACAACTGTCACTATAGAGAGAGAGTCTACAACTGTCACTATACAGAGAGAGAGAGTCTACAACTGTCACTATAGAGAGAGAGAGTCTACAACTGTCACTATAGAGAGAGAGAGTCTACAACTGTCACTATACAGAGAGAGAGTCTACAACTGTCACTACAGAGAGAGAGTCTACAACTGTCACTATACAGAGAGAGAGTCTACAACTGTCACTATACAGAGAGAGTCTACAACTGTCACTATACAGAGAGAGAGTGTCTACAACTGTCACTACAGAGAGAGTCTACAACTGTCACTATACAGAGAGAGAGTCTACAACTGTCACTACAGAGAGAGAGTCTACAACTGTCACTATACAGAGAGAGAGTCTACAACTGTCACTATACAGAGAGAGAGTCTACAACTGTCACTACAGAGAGAGAGTCTACAACTGTCACTATACAGAGAGAGAGTCTACAACTGTCACTACAGAGAGAGAGTCTACAACTGTCACTATACACAGAGAGAGTCTACAACTGTCATTATAGAGAGAGAGAACAATGCTAAGTGTACAGATGTGTCATGTGGCCCCATAATAAACCCCTGAGGGCCCCTGTGGGGGAGGGGTGTAATCTTCTCCCGGAGCTCCTCCCCCTCTGTATGACCTCTAATGTATATTCAGGCTGCAGGAATCACTATAGAGACCAGAGAGCTCAGGGCCCCCTCCAATGACTCGGGGCCCCCATAGTAGTTATATGGAGTGAGTGGCCCTGTAGTGATAGAGGAGCTGGTGGGAAGAAATCAAGTGTGCAGCAGGGGAGATAATATGGTCCCGCATTGTAGTATGATATGGTCCTGCATTGTAGTATGATGTGGTCCTGCATTGTAGTATGATGTGGTCCTGCATTGTAGTATGATGTGGTCCTGCATTGTAGTATGATGTGGTCCTGCATTGTAATATGATGTGGTCCTGCATTGTAGTATGATGTGGTCCTGCATTGTAGTATGATGTGGTCCTGCATTGTAGTGTGATGTGGTGCTGCATTGTAGTATGATGTGGTTCTGCATTGTAGCATTATGTGGTCCTGCATTGTAGCATGATGTGGTCCTGCATTGTAGTATGATGTGGTCCTGCATTGTAGTATGATGCGGTCCTGCATTGTAGTATGATGTGGTGCTGCATTTTAGTATGATGTGGTCCTGCATTGTAGTATGATGTGGTCCTGCATTGTAGCATAATGTGGTCCTGCATTGTAGTATGATGTGGTCCTGCATTGTAGTGTGATGTGGTGCTGCATTGTAGTATGATGTGGTCCTGCATTGTAGTATGATGTGGTTCTGCATTGTAGTATGATGTGGTCCTGCATTGTAGTATGATGTGGTTCTGCATTGTAGCATTATGTGGTCCTGCATTGTAGCATGATGTGGTCCTGCATTGTAGTATGATGTGGTCCTGCATTGTAGTATGATGCGGTCCTGCATTGTAGTATGATGTGGTGCTGCATTTTAGTATGATGTGGTCCTGCATTGTAGTATGATGTGGTCCTGCATTGTAGCATAATGTGGTCCTGCATTGTAGTATGATGTGGTCCTGCATTGTAGTATGATGTGGTCCTGCATTGTAGTATGATGTGATCCTGCATTGTAGCATGCTGTGGTCCTGCATTGTAGTGTGATGAGGTCCTGCATTGTAGCATGATGTGGTCCTGCATTGTAGTATGATGTGGTCCTGCATTGTAGTATGATGTGGTCCTGCATTGTAGTATGATGTGGTCCTGCATTGTAGTATGATGTGGTCCTGCATTGTAGTATGATGTGATCCTGCATTGTAGCATGCTGTGGTCCTGCATTGTAGTGTGATGAGGTCCTGCATTGTAGCATGATGTGGTCCTGCATTGTAGTATGATATGGTGCTGCATTGTAGTATGATGTGGTCCTGCATTGTAGCATGATGTGGCCCTGCATTGTAGCATTATGTGGTCCTGCATTGTAATATGATGTGGTCCTGCATAGTAGCATTATGTGGTCCTACATTGTAGTATGCTGTGGTCCTGCATTGTAGCGTGATGTGGTCCTGCATTGTAGCATTATGTGGTTCTGCATTGTAGTATTATGTGGTCCTGCATTGTAGCATGCTGTGGTCCTGCATTGTAGCATGATGTGGTCCTGCATTGTAGCGTGATGTGGTCCTGCATTGTAGCATTATGTGGTTCTGCATTGTAGTTTGATGTGGTCCTGCATTGTAGCATTATGTGGTCCTACATTGTAGTATTATGTGGTCCTGCATTGTAGCATGCTGTGGTCCTGCATTGTAGCATTAAAATGGTCCTGCATTGTGTAGTATGATGTGGTCCTGAATTGTAGTATGAAGTGGTCCTGCATTGTAGTGCACTGTGGTCCTGCGTTGTAGTGCACTGTGGTCCTGCGTTGTAGTGCACTGTGGTCCTGCATTGTAGTGTGCTTTAATCCTACATTTTAGCATGTCGTGGTTCTGCGTTGTAGATCACATATGATAGTCCCGTCACTATGAGGGTCCCGGTACTATAAAGGTCCCGGCTCTATGAGGGTCTCTGTACTATGAGGGTCCCGGCTCTATGAGGGTCTCTGTACTATGAGGGTCCCGGCTCTATGAGGGTCTCGGTACTATGAAGGTCCCGGTACTATGAGGGTCTCTGTATTATGAGGGTCCCGGCACTATGAAGGTCCCGGCACTATGAATCCCCCGTTCCATACACATGGCACAGAGAGAGGCGGGGTCACATGACCGACTTTCTCAATCTGTAACGTGGAGGTCATTTGGCTGGGAGAGAAAAATGTTTATTTTGAGGTTGGAGACACGCCCGGGTCAGCCGGTTCAGTCTGAAGCGTGGAGTGGAAAGATTGTGTGCTCACAGGACGATCGTCAGCTCTGCAGCACAAGGTGCTTTCGGCCTCATTTGTTAAACATCCTGAAATAAGGACTGTCTGTGTTGCATTTATCAGCCTGTAAATGTCCTTGTGTGGGAGTTTGCAGCTGAAGGAAAGCACTAAATCATTGTGATGGCCAAGAAGATAGTTCATCTTTATCCTTCACAGGACTGAAATAGCATTCATTACCCAGCACAAAATATGTCCAGCATGCAGGAAGATGCTTGGTTGGTCAGAGTTGGTGGTCGGTCAGTTCCCTGGCTCTAGTAGAGTTGGTAGTCTATCGGTTTCCTGGCTCTAGTAGAGTTGGTAGTTGGTGGTCCGTCTGTTTCTTGGCTCTAGCAGAGTTGGTGTTTGATCAGTTCCCTTGCTGTAGCAGAGATGGAGGTCGGTCAGTTTCCTGGCTATAGCAGAGTTGGTGGTCGGTCATTTTCCTAGCTCTAGCAGAGTTGATGGTCGGTCAGTTTCCTGGCTCTAATAGAGTTGGTGGTTGGTCAGTTCCCTGGCTCTTGCCGAGTTGGATGTAGCTGAGTTCCCTGGCTCTAGCAGAATTGGTGATTGGTCAGTTCCCTGGCTCTAGCAGAGTTGGTGGTCAGTCAGCTTCCCGCCTCTAGTAGAGTTGGAAGTTGGTCAGTTTCCTGGCTCTAGCCAAATTGGTGGTCAGTCAGTTCCCTGGCTCTAGCAGAGTTGGTGATTGGTCAGCTCCCTGGCTCTAGTAGAGTTGGTGGTCGGTCAGTCTACTGGCTCTGGCAGAGTTGACAGTTGGTCAGTTTCCTGGCTCTAGCAGAGTTGACAGTTGGTCAGTTTCCTGGCTCTAGCAGAGTTGGTGGTCAGTCAGTTGCCTGGCTCTAGTAGAGTTGGCAGTTGGTCAGTTTCCTAGCTCTAGAGTTGGTGGTTGTTCCGTTTCCTGGCTCTAGTAGAGTTGGTGGTCCATCTGTTTCTTGGCTCTAGCAGAGTTGGTGGTCAGTCAGTTTCCTGGCTCCAGCAGAGTTAGTGGTCAGTCTGTTTCCTGGTTTTAGTAGAATTGGTGGTTGGTCAGTTTCCTGGTTCTAGCATAATTGGCGGTCGGTCAGTTTCTGGGCTCTAGCAGAGTTGGTGGTTGGTAAGTTTACTTGCTCTAATAGGGCTTCTGGTCGGTCAGTTTTCTTCGTCTAGTAGAGCTTCTGGTTGGTCAATTTCCTGGCCCTAGCAGAGTTGGTGTTTGGTAAGTTTCCTTGCTCTAGTAGGGCTTCTGGTCGGTCAGTTTTCTTGCTCTAGGAAAGCTTCTGGTTGGTCAGATTCCTGGCTCTAGCAGAGTTGGCGGCCGGTCAGTGTCCTGCCTCTAGTAGAGTTGGCGGTCGGTCAGTTTCCTCTAGCTGAGTTGGTGGTCAGTCAGTTGCCTGGTTCTAGCAGAGTTGGTGGTCAGTCTGCTTCCTGGCTCTAGTAGAGTTGGTGGCCAGTCAGTTACCTGGCTCTAGCAGAGTTGGTGGTCAGTCAGTTTCCTGGCTCTAGCAGAGTTGGTGGTCAGTCATTTGCATGATTCTAGCAGAGTTGGCAGTCGGCCAGTTTCCTGGCTCTAGTAGAGTTGGCAGCAGGTAATCAGTTTCCTGGCTCCAGCAGAGTTGGTGGTCAATCAGTTTCCTGGCTCTAGCAGAGTTGTTGGTCGGTCAGGATTCTGGTTCTAGCAGAGTTGGTGGTTGGTCAGTTTCCTGGCCCTAGCAGAGTTGGTGGTTGGTCAGTTTCCTGGCTCTAGTAGACTTGGTGGTCTGTCATTTTCCTTGATCTAGTAGAGTTGGCAGTTGGTCGGGTTTCCTGGTTCTAGCAGAGCTGATAGTCGGTCAGTTTCCTGGCTCCAGCAGGGTTGTTGGTCAGTCTGTTTCCTGGCTCTTGCAGAGATGGTGGTCAATCAGTTCCCTGACTCTAGTAGAGGTGGTGGTTGGTCATTCTCCTGGCTCTAGCAGAGTTGGTGTTCCATCTGTTTCTTGGCTCTATCAGAGTTGGTGGTTGGTCAGTTTCCTGGCTCCAGGAGAGTTGGTGGTCAGTCAGTTTCCTGGCCCTAGCAGAGTTGGTGGTCAGTCAATTGCCTGGCTCTAGTAGAGATTGCAGTTAGTCAGTTTCCTAGCTCTAGCAGATTTGGTGGTTGGTCTGTTTCCTGGCTCTAGTAGAGTTGGTGGTCTGTCAGTTTACTGGCTCTAGTAGAGTTGGTGGTCAGTCTGCTTCCTGGCTCTAGTAGAGTTGGTGGTCGGTCAGTTTCCTGGCTCTAGTAGAGTTGGCGGTTGGTCAGTTTCCTGGCTCTAGCTGAATTGGTGGTCAGTCAGTTTCCTGGCTCTAGCAGAGTTGGTATTCCATCTGTTTCTTGGCTCTATCAGAGTTGGTGGTCGGTCAGTTTCCTGGCTCCAGGAGAGTTGGTGGTCGGTCAGTTTCCTGGCTCTAGCAGAATTGGTGGTCCTTTTCCTGGCTCTAGCAGAGTTGGTCGGTCAGTTTCCTGGCTCTAGTAGAGTTGGGGATTGGTCAGTTTCCTTGCTTTAGTAGAGCTTCTGGTTGTCCAATTTCCTGGCTTTAGTAGAGTTGGCGGTCGGTCAGTTTCTGGGCTCTAGCAGAGTTGGTGGTCGGGAAGTTTTCTGGCTCTAGTAGGACTTCTGGTCGATCAGTTTTCTTGCTCTAGCAGAGTTGGCGGCAATTTCATGGCTCTAGCAGGGTTGGTGGTTGGTCAGTTTCTTTGCTCTAATAGAGCTTCTGGTTGGTCAGTTTCCTGCCTCTAGTAGAGTTGGTGGTCAGTCAGTTTCCTGGCCCTAGCAGAGTTGGTGGTCAGTCAGTTGCCTAGCTCTAATAGAGTTGGCAGTTGGTCAGTGCCCTGGCTCTAGTAGAGTTGGTGGTTGGTCTGTTTCCTGGCTCTAGTAGAGTTGGTGGTTGGTCTGTTTCCTGGCTCTAGTAGAGTTGGAAGTTGGTCAGTTTCCTGGCTCTAGCAGGTTGGTTGTCCGTCTGTTTCTTGGCTCTAGCAGAGTTGGTGGTTGGTCATTTTCCTGGCTCTAACAAAGTTGGTGTTTGGTCAGTTCCCTGGCTCTAGCAGAGTTGGAGGTCGGTCAGTTTCCTGGCTCTAGCAGAGTTGGTGGTTGGTCAGTTCCCTGGCTCTAGCAGAGTTGGTGGTTGGTCAGTTCCCTGGCTCTAGCAGAGTTGGTGGTTGGTGATTTTCCTGGCTCTAGCAGAGTTGGTGTTTGGACAGTTCCCTGGCTCTAGCAGAGTTGGAGGTCGGTCAGTTTCCTGGCTCTAGCAGAATTGGTGGTTGGTCAATACCCTGGCTCTAGCAGAATTGGTGATTGGTCAGTTCCCTGGCTCTAGTAGAGTTGGTGGTCGGTCAGTTTCCTGGCTCTAGCACAGTTGATGGTCAGTCAGATTCCTGGCTCTAGCAGAGTTGGTGGTCAGTCAGTTTTCTGGCTCTAGTAGAGTTGGAGGTTGGCTAGTCTCCTGGCTCTAGCAGAGTTGGCAGTCGGTCAGTTTCCTAGCTCTAGAGTTGGTGGTCGGTCAGCTTCCTACCTCTAGTAGAGTTGGCAGTCGGTCATTTTCCTGGATCTAGCCGAATTGGTGGTCAGTCAGTTTCCTGGCCCTAGCAGAGTTGGTGGTCAGTCAGTTGCCTGGCTCTAGTAGAGTTGGCAGTTGGTCAGTTTCCTAGCTCTAGTGTTGGTGGTTGGTCCATTTCCTGGCTCTAGCAGAGTTGGTGGTCAGTCAGTTTCCTGGCTCCAGCAGAGTTGGTGGTCAGTCTGTTTCCTGGTTCTAGTAGAATTGGTGGTTGGTCAGTTTCCTGGTTCTAGCATAGTTGGCAGTCGGTCAGTTTCTGGACTCTAGCAGAGTTGGTGGTTTGTACGTTTCCTTGCTCTAATAGGGCTTCTGGTCGGTCAGTTTTCTTCCTCTAGTAGAGCTTCTGGTTGGTCAATTTCCTGGCCCTAGCAGAGTTGGTGTTTTTTAGTTTCCTTGCTCTAGTAGGGCTTCTGGTCGGTCAGTTTTCTTGCTCTAGGAAAGCTTCTGGTTGGTCAGTTTCCTGGATCTAGCAGAGTTGGCGGCCGGTCAGTTTCCTGGCTCTAGCGGGCTTGGTAGTTGGTCAGTTTCCTGCCTCTAGTAGAGTTGGTGGTCCGTCTACTTCCTGGCTCTACTAGAGTTGGTGGCCGGTCAGTTTCCTGGCTCTAGCTGAATTGGTAGTCAGTCAGTTTCCTGGCTCTAGCAGAGTTGGTGGTCAGTCAGTTGCCTGGTTCTAGCAGAGTTGCCGTTCGGCCAGTTTCCTGGCTCTAGTAGAGTTGGCAGCAGTTAATCAGTTTCCTGGCTCCAACAGAGTTGGTGGGCAATTCCTGTCTCTAGTAGAGTTGGTGGTTGGTCAGTTTCCTGGCTCTAGCAGAGTTGGTGGTCGGTCAGTACCCTGGCTCTAGCAGAGTTGGTGATTGGTCAGTTCCCTGGCTCTAGTAGAGTTGGTGGTCGGTCAGTTTCCTGGCTCTAGCAGAGTTGGTGGTCAGTCAGTTTCCTGGCAACTAGCAGAGTTGGTGGTCAGTGAGTTTTCTGGCTCTAGTAGAGTTGGAGGTTGGTTAGTCTCCTGACTCTAGCAGAGTTGGCAGTCGGTCAGTTTCCTAGCTCTAGAGTTGGTGGTCGGTCAGCTTCCTGCCTCTAGTAGAGTTAGCAGTCGGTCATTTTCCTGGCTCTAGCCGAATTGGTGGTCAGTCAGTTTCCTGGCCCTAGCAGAGTTGGTGGTCAGTCAGTTGCCTGGCTCTAGTAGAGTTGGCAGTTGGTCAGTTTCCTAGCTCTAGAGTTGGTGGTTGGTCCATTTCCTGGCTCTAGCAGAGTTGGTGGTCAGTCAGTTTCCTGTCTCTAGTAGAGTTGGTGGTCGGTCAGTTTCCTGGCTCTAGTAGAGTTGGAGGTTGGTCAGTCTCCTGGTTCTAGCAGAGTTGGCAGTTGGTCAGTTTCCTGGCCCTAGCAAAGTTGGTGGTCAGTCAGTTGCCTGGCTCTAGTAGAGTTGGCAGTTGGTCAGTTTCCTAGCTCTAGAGTTGGTGGTTGGTCCATTTTCTGGTTCTAGCAGAGTTGGTGGCCAGTCAGTTTCCTGTCTCTAGTAGAGTTGGTGGTCGGTCAGTTTCCTAGCTCTAGCAGAGTTGGTGGTCAGTCAGTTTCCTGGCTCTAGTAGAGTTGGAGGTTGGTCAGTCTCCTGGTTCTAGCAGAGTTGGCAGTTGGTCAGTTTCCTGGCTCTAGCAGAGTTGGTGGTCGGTCAGCTTCCTGCCTCTAGTAGAGTTGTCAGTCGGTAATTTTCCTGGCTCTAGCCGAGTTGGTGGTCAGTCAGTTTCCTGGCCCTAGCAGAGTTGGTGGTAAGTCAGTTGCCTGGCTCTAGTAGAGTTGACAGTTGGTCAGTTTCTTAGCTCTAACAGAGTTGGTGGTTGGACTGTTTCCTGGCTCTAGTACAGTTGGTGGTCTGTCAGTTTACTGGCTCTAGTACAGTTGGCAGTTGGTCAGTTTCCTGGCTCTAGCAGAGTTGTGGGTCCATCAGTTTCCTTGCTCTAGCAGAGTTGGAGGTCAGTCAGTTTCCTGGTTCTAGTAAAATTGGTGGTCGGTCGGGTTCCTGGCTCCAGCAGATTTGGTGGTTGGTCAGTTTCTGGGCTCTAGCAGAGTTGGTAGTTGGTAAGTTTACTTGCTCTAATAGGTCTTCTTTTCAGTCAGTTTTCTTCCTCTAGTAGAGCTTCTGGTTAGTCAATTTCCTGGCCCTAGCAGATTTGGTGTTTGGTAAGTTTCCTTGCTCTAGTAGGGCTTCTGGTCGGTCAGTATTCTTGCTCTAGGAAAGCTTCTGGTTGGTCAGCTTCCTGCCTCTAGTAGAGTTGGCGGTCAGTCAGTTTCCTGGCTCTAGCCGCATTGGTGGTCAGTCAGTTTCCAGGCTGTAGCAGAGTTGGCGGTCGTCAGTTTCCTGGCTCTAGTAGAGTTGGCAGCAGTTGTTCAGTTTCCTGACTCTAGCAGAGTTGGTG
This sequence comes from Aquarana catesbeiana, assembly GCA_037953035.1. Classification (NCBI taxonomy): domain Eukaryota; kingdom Metazoa; phylum Chordata; class Amphibia; order Anura; family Ranidae; genus Aquarana; species Aquarana catesbeiana. The sequence goes on from JBBHAA010002111.1 coordinate 22,140, forward strand.
GTCAGTCTGTTTCCTGGCTCTAGCAGAGTTGGTGGTCAGTCTGTTTCCTGGCTCTAGCAGAGTTGGTGGTCAGTCAGTTCCCTGGCTTTAGCAGAGATGGTGGCCGGTCAGTTTCCTGACTCTAGTAAAGTTGGCAGTGGTCAGGTTCCGGACTTTAGCAAAGTTGGTGTTTGGTAAGTTTCCTTGCTCTAGTAGGGCTTCTGGTTGGTCAGTTTTCTTGCTCTAGGAAAGCTTCTGGTTGGTAAGTTTCCTGGCTCTAGCAGGGTTGGTGGTTGATCAGTTTCCTGGCTCTAGCAGAGTTGGTGGTCAGTCAGTTGCCTGGTTCTAGCAGAGTTGGTGGTCAGTCTGCTTCCTGGCTCTAGTAGAGTTGGTGGTCGGTCAGTTTCCTGGCTCCAGCAGATTTTGTGATCGGTCAGTTTCCTGGCTCTAGCAGAGTTGGCGGTCAGTCAGATTCCAGGCTCTAGCAGAGCTAGTGGTTGGTAAGTTTCCTTGCTCTAATGGGGCTTCTGCTCGGTCAGTTTTCTTCCTCTAGTAGAGATTCTGGTTGGTCAGTTTCCTTGCTCTAGCAGAGTTAGTGGTCGGTAAGTTTCCTTGCTCTAGTAGGGTTGGTGGTTGGTCAGTTTTCTTGCTTTAGTAAAGCTTCTGGTTGGTCAGTTTCCTGGCTCTAGCAGAGTTGGGGGCCGGTCAGTTTCCTGGCTCTAGCAGGGTTGGTGGTTGGTCAGTTTCCTGCCTCTAGTAGAGTTGGCGGTGAGTCAGTTGCTTGGTTCTAGCAGAGTTGGCGATCGGTCAGTTTCCTGGCTCTAGTAGAGCTTCTGGTTGGTCAGTTTCCTGGCTTTAGTAGAGTTGGCGGTTGGTCAATTCCCGGGTTCTGGCAGAGTTGCTGGTCAGTAAGTTTTCTGGCTCTAGTAGGACTTTTGGTCGGTCAGTTTTCTTGCTCTAGTAGAGCTTCTGGTTGGTCAGTTTCCGGGCTCTAGCAGAGTTGGTGGTCGGTAAGTTTTCTGGCTCTAGTAGGGCTTCTGGTCGGTCAGTTTTCTTGCTCTAGTAGAGCTTCTGGTTAGCCTGTTTCTGGGCTCTAGCAGAGTTGGCGGCCGGTCAATTTCCTGGCACTAGCAGAGTTAGTGGTCGGTAAGTTTCTTTGCTCTAGTTGGGTTGGTGGTTGGTCAGTTTTCTTGCTCTAGTAGAGCTTCTGGTTGGTCAGTTTCCGGGCTCTTGCAGAGTTGGTGGCTGGTAAGTTTTCTGGCTCTAGTAGGGTTGGTGGTTGGTAAGTTTCTTTTCTCTAATAGAGATTCTATTGGTCCGTTTCCTGCCTCTAGTAGAGTTGGCAGTCAGTCAGTTTCCTGGCTCTAGAGCCACTGGTGGTCAGTCAGTTTCCTGGCTGTAGCAGAGTTGGTGGTCAGTCAGTTGCCTGGCTCTAGCAGAGTTGGCGGTCGTCAGTTTCCTGGCTCTAGTAGAGTTGGCAGCAGTTTTTCAGTTTCCTGACTCTAGCAGAGTTTGTGGTCAGTCTGTCTCCTGGTTCTAGCAGAGTTGGTGGTCGGTCAGTTCCCTGCCTCTAGCAGAGTTGGTGGTCGGTTTGTTTCCTGGTTCTAGCAGAGTTGGTGGTCTGTTAGTTTACTGGCTCTCGTAGAGTTGGCAGTCGGTCAGTTTCCCAGCTCTAGCAGAGTTGGTGGTTGGTTAGTTTCCTGGCTTTAGTAGAGTTGGTGGTCTGTCAGTTTACTGGCTCTAGTAGAGTTGGCAGTTGGTCAGTTTCCTGCTTCTAACAGAGTCGATAGTCAGTCAGTTTCCTGGCTCTAGCAGAGTTGGTGGTCAGCCAGTATTCTGGCTCTAGTAGAGTTGGTGGTTGGTCAGTTTCCTAGCTCTACCAGAGTTGGTGGTCAGTCAGTTTCCTGGCTCTAGCAGATTTGGTGGTCAGGCAGTTTCCTGGCTCTAGCAGATTTGGTGGTCAGTCAGTTTCCTGGCTCTAGCAGAGTTGGTGAATGGTCAGTTTCCTGGCTCTAGTAGAGTTGGTAGTCTGTTAGTTTACTGACTCTAGTAGAGTTGGCAGTTGGTCAGTTTCCTATCTCTAGCAGAGTTGGCAGTCGGTCAGTTCCCTGGCTCCAGCAGAGTTGGTGATCAGTCTGTTTTCTGGCTCTAGGAGAGTTGGCAGTTTAGTCAGTTTACTGGCTCTAGCAGAGTTGGTGGTCCATCTGTTTCTTGGCTCTAGCAGAGTTGGTGGTCTGTCAGTTTCATGGCTCCAGCAGAGTTGGTGGTCTGTCAGTTTCATGGCTCCAGTAGAATTGGTGGTCAGTCTGTTTCCTGGCTCTTGCAGAGTTGGCAGTAGGTCAGTTTCCTGGCTCTAGCTGAGTTGGTGGTCAATCTGTTTCTTGGCTCTAGCAGAGTTGGTGGTCGGTCAGTTTCCTGGCTCCAGCAGAGTTGGTGGTCGGTCAGTTTCCTGGCTCTAGCAGAGTTGGTTGTTGGTCAGTTTCCTGGCTCTAGTAGAGTTGGTGATTGGTCAGTTTCCTGGCTCTAGCAGAATTGGTGGTCAGTCAGTTTCCTGGCTCTAGTAGAGTTGGTGGTCAGTCAGTTTCCTTGCTCTAGTAGAGCTTATGGTTGGTCAGTTTCATGGCTTTAGTAGATTAGGCGGCCGGTCACTTTCCAGTCCTAGCAGAGTTGGTGGTCGGTAAGTTTCATTGCTCTAGTAGGGCTTCTGGTTGGTCAGTTTCCTGGCTCTAATAGAGCTGAAAGTCGGTCAGTTTCCTGGCTCTAGCCGAATTGGTGGTCAGTCAGTTGCCTGGCCCTAGCAGAGTTGGCGGTCAGTCAGTTTCCTGGCTCTAGTAGAGCTTCTTGTTGGTCAGTTTCCTAGCTTTAGTAGAGTTGGCGGTTGGTCAGTTTCTGGGCCCTAGCAGTGTTGGTGGTCAGTAGGTTTCATTGCTCTAGTAGGGCTTCTGGTCGGTCAGCCTGATTGCGGTAGTAGAGCTTCTGGTTGGACAGTTCCCTGGCTCTAGCAGAGTTGGCGGCCTGTCAGTTTCCTGGCTCTAGCAGGGTTGGTGGTTGGTCAGTTTCCTTGCTCTAATAGAGCTTCTGATTGGTCAGTTTCCTGTCTCTAGTAGAGTTGGCGGTCAGTCCGTTTCCTGGCTCTAGCAGATTCAGTGGTCGGTCAGCATGCTGCGTTACAAAATGCATTACTACAATTTATATTAACACACGTTAAGTGTATTAGGACTCTGCGTTGCCATTTATTGCTCATCGCACCCCAACGCCCAAACCCAAAAGGAGAACCGCTGATCCTGTCAAACGCATGAATACCATTGCTAAATATTTCCATTCATTTGTTTAGCAATTTTGCATTTTGTGGCGCTTTGCCACAATAGAAATGACTCTTTTAGGTCATGTTATTGCCAAAACAATACAGCTGCACAATTTTTTTTTAATGGCACGGCACTCGAGGAAATTGTAAAAAAAAAAAGAAAGAAATACAGGTACCGATAATAAAGACGCATAAAGGTGAAGCAAACATTGCAGCCGCCTTGTTGTCTCAAATTGACACACCATGTATCAGATCTGAGCGATTGTCCTTTTTAAAGGAAAATAAACTTCAGACACAAACAGTTTTTGTTGGTAAAACAAACAGAAGAAAGTATATTATCAACACAAAATGTGATAAGGACCTTCACCCCCCCCCCCCCCCAACCACCACCTTCTGTGTGTGAGAAACGAGACAAACAACTTGCCGAACACCGTCCTGCAGATTGAGGGTCACATACATATATATATATATATATATATATATATATATATATATATATATATATATATATATATATATAATATACAGGAAATCCATATTAATATATGTACAGAACAGATACTGTAGTACAGCCCCACATTTTGCTTGTTTTATTATTTATTCATTTAATTATTGATCATATTATTTATTTATGCATTTGCTTTGTTTTTTTTGAAAGTATTATTTTTGTATTTTGTTTTATATTTTTGATTCATTGTATTAACTAGTGTAATAATTTAGTTTCTCTGTTGTATTGTTTATTTATTATTTTTTATTGATTTTATTCATTTATTTGTTTTATTTGATTTTTTACCTGTTTTTTTTTTTTTTTTTTTTGTTCCTTTTTTTTATATATAATTTCATCCAGTTGTCCCTATAAAGAATGAAGCAGAGCGAACGTTCTCTGCAAGCGGCGTCCCCGGGTGGCCCTTTGACATTAAGGTCCCGGTTTCTTTGACACAATTTGTAAATAAACAAGCGTGACTTATGGTCTCTGTGTGACTGAATATTGTGACAGGTGTAGGTGGTTTTGGTGTTTGGACACAAACCCCGGATGATACAGGGTGTTTACTGTACACAGGGAATGGCGTTTACCACGATCAGGTGACACATAGCTGGGATACCAGTCTATATACAGGTGAGATGCCATCACTGACCACTAGGGGGCACCAGCAATCAAGGGCTGTATAAAGGTACAGATGGCCAGGGAGCTTTTAATTTCCTACAAAAAGTTGGCTCACTCTTAAAGTGTATATCAAAAATAATTTTTATTGTGCTGTAGCATTGAGAACCTCGCCGTTTTTTTTTTGTGTGTCCTTCTCTACCCCTTCTGTCAATTTTGTCTGCTCTGCTCAAATCCTGACCGATTGGTAAAGTCCATCCATGTGTCCTTTGCCTTGGTGACGCCGGCCCCAGGAGCATGGTTGTCACCTGGGGGTTGCACGTCCCCAAATCAAACTACATGCCAGTGTGGGTGTAGGTGGTAAAAGCTCAATTGTCTACTTTTAGGGCCCCACCCAGTAGCCACCGGTCCTACAAAGCCCTTCGATTTTAGGGCTCATTCCCACCGGGTCTGTAAAACTGTGAGGATCATTATTGATCAATTGTCCTGCATGTACCTTCGATCTGTGCCAATTGGGGCAAAATTGAATGTTATGAGGCTTATCTTCTCTGCAGGTCGAAGTTATTCATTCGTTGAATTAGTGTGGTCCACATTATGGCCACTAGATGGAGCTGACGATAGTATTTACAAATTTTATTTCCCATGCCTTTCAGCTCCATCTAGTGGCCATAATGAGGTATTTCCTTTTTCATTCTTTGAAAGAGAGTGCTCCACATTGTTGCCACTAGATGGCGCTGATGATAGCATGTACAGTGTTTACTGCCCATAGTTGTCAGCGCCATCTAGTGGCCGTAATGCGGTATTTTTCTGTTAATGTGGTTTTTCTTTTTCATGAATTGAAATAGTGTGGTCCACATTATGGCCACTAGATGGATCTGTCAGTAGCATTTATAGTATTTATATCCCATGGCTTTCAGCTCCATCTAGTGGCCATAATGAAGGCATTTCCTTTTTCATTCTTTGAAATAGAGTGGTCCACATTGTTGCCACTAGATGGCGCTGATGATAGCATTTACAGTATTTGCTGTCCATAGTTGTCAGCGCCATCTAGTGGACATAATGTGGAATTTTCCCTTTAATGCGGTATTTCCTTTTCATTCATTGAATGGTCAGAATTACGGCCACTAGATGGAGCTGACAATAGCATTTACAGTATTTACGTCCCATGACTAGCAGTGCTATCTAGTGGCCATAATGGGGTATTTCCTTTTTCATTCATTGAAATAGAGTGGTCCACATTTTGGCCACTAGATGGAGCTGATGATGGCATTTACAGTAGTTACTTTCCATGGCTGTCAGCTCCATCTAGTGGCCACAATGCAGTATTTTCCTTTTAATGTGTTTTTTTTAATGTATTTTTTCATAAATTGAAATAGAGCCATCCACATTATGGCCACTAGATGGAGCTGAGGTTAGCAATTACAGTATTTATTTCCCATGGCTGTCAGCACCATCTAGTGGCCATAATGCGGTATTTCCTTTTCATTCATTGAAATAGATCGGTCCACATTATGGCCACTAGATGGAGGTGATGATAGCATTTACAGTAGTTACTTCCCATGGCTGTCAGCACCATCTAGTGGCCATAATGCAGTATTTCCTTTTCTTTCATTGAAATAGATCGGTCCTTATTATGGCCACTAGATGGAGGTGATGATAGCATTTACAGTAGTTATTTCCCATGGCTGTCAGCTCCATCTAGTGGCCATAATGCAGTATTTTCCTTTTTAATCTTTTTTTTTTTTCTTTCATGAATTGAAATAGAGCAGTCTACATTATGGCCACTAGATGGAGCTGACATTAGCATATAGAGTATTTATTTCCCATGGCTGTCAGCACCATCTAGTGGCCATAATGCAGTATTTCCTTTTCATTCATTGAAATAGTGAGGTCCACATTATGTCCACTAGATGGAGCTGACGATAGCATTTACAGTATTTACTTCCCACGATAGCAGCGCCATCTAGTGGCCATAATGCAGCATTTTCCTTTTAACGCGGTTGTATACTTCGCTTGGACATTTTTACCTACAGGTAAGCTTATAATAAGGCCTATAATAAGGCTTACCTGTAGGTAAAATGAATATCTCCTAAACCCGCACGGTTTAGGGGATATTCACCCTCCATGCAGCCACTGATGTCAGCGGCGCATGCACAGCGAAGGTCCGGCGTATCGCGCCGGACCTTGCCGGAACAGAGGACTTCCGCGCACATGCACGGGAGTGACGTCATCGCGGCTCCGGCCACTCACAGCGCCGGAGCCAGCGACCCCAGAAGAAACGGCGTGGCAATATGTCAGCTCCCTCAGCGCTGACCGGGTCGGGCTGCGGGAGCTTCGTTCCAAGGTAAGTATTTCATAATGTGCTAGTACGCTATGCATACTAGCACATTATGCCATTGTCTTGCAGGTTTTTTTTTTACTTCAGCAGTTTACTACTGCTTTATTGTGGTTTTTCTTTTTCATTCATTGAAATAGTGTGGTCCAAGTTATGGCCACTGGACGGAGCTGACAATAGCATTTACATTATTTACTTCCCAGGCTTTCAGCGCCATCTAGTGGCCATAATGCGGTATTTTCATTTTCATTCTTTGAAAGAGAGAGGTCCACATTTTGGCCACTAGATGGAGCTGTCAATAGTATTTATATCCCATGGCTTTCAGCTCCATCTAGTGGACATAATGAGGTATTTCCTTTTCATTATTTTTGAAATAAAGTGGTTCACATTTTGGCCACTAGATGGAGCTGACGATAGCATTTACAGTATTCACTTCCCATTGTTGTCAGCGCCATCTAGTGGCCATAATGCAGTATTTTTCTTTTAATGTGATTTTTCTTTTTCATGAATTGAAATAGTGTGGTCCACATTATGGCCACTAGGTGGATCGGTCAATAGCATTTATAGTATTTATATCCCATGGCTTTCAGCTCCATCTAGTGGACATATCGAGGTATTTCCTTTTCATTCTTTGAAAGAGGGGGGTCCATATTATGGCCACTAGAGCTGACGATAGTTTTTACTTCCCATTGTTGTCATTGCCATCTAATGGCCATAATGTGATATTTTACTTTTAATGCAGCATCTCTTTTTCATTCTTTGAAATAGAGCCGTCCACATTATGGCCACTAGATGGAGCTGACGTTAGCATTTACAGTATTTACTTCCCATGGCTGTCAGCACCATCTAGTGGCCATAATGCAGTATTTCTTTTTCATTCTTTGAAATAGAGCAGTCCACATTATGGCCACTAGATGGAGCTGATGATAGCATTTACAGTATCATTGTTGTCAGCGCCACCTAGTGGCCATAATGTGATATTTTACTTTTAATGCAGTATTTCCTTTTCATTCATTGAAAGAGAGCGGTCTACATTATGGCCACTGGATGGCGGTGACAATAGAATTTGCAGTAGTTACTTCCAATGGCGGTCAGCGCCATCTAGTGGCCATAATGCAGTATTTTCCTTTTTAATGTGGTTTTTCTTTTTCATGAATTGACATAGAGCAGTCCACATTGTCCAAAAAAAAAAAAAAAAAAAAAAAATTGGCCCTAGTATATGAATGGGGACCTTTGATTGAGGGTAGGGACTGATGTGAGTGTGCGATGTACAGGGTTAGGAACAAGGGTCAGGGTTGTAGACACACACTCACTCAGGTTGAACTGGATGGACTGGTGTCTTTATTCAACCTTACTAACTATGTAACTATGTAACTATGTAACATTATGGCCACTAGATGGAGCCGACATTAGCGATTACAGTAAATACTTCCTATGGCTGTCAGCTCCATCTAGTGGCCGTAATGCGGTGTTTTCCTGCTTTACTCTATTCTGTATAAATTAATGACAGTCAACCCGGAGAGAAAATATCCCAATAACATTCGATTTTTTTCCCCATTGGCAAGGAAGGAGGGTACATACAGGTACACGGGATGAATAGCTATGCGGTTGTTTTGTAGGCGTTCTGCTCACACCTTACATGTGCCCACATGCTGCTTTATCAATGCACAACAACACGTGTCGTGCTCTGCAGAGAGTGGCAGCGTGGCCGTCGTCCATAGATTAGAATGAAGTGTCACTCGGTCCCACTGAAGAACTTCTTCTCTGGAGGGTTTGTCTGGTGTTCACCTGACATCCTCTGGACACTATCAAGGTGAGACTGCTAGGATGGGGGGTAGTATGGGGGAGGGGTCCTGTGTAATAATAGGGGTAGTATGGGGGAGGGGTCCTGTGTAATAATAGGGGTAGTATGGGGAGGGGTCCTGTATAATAATGGGGGTAGTATGGGGGAGGGGTCCTTTGTAATAATGGTGGTAGCATGGGGGAGGGGGTAATGTGTAATAATGGTGGTTGTATGGGGGAGGGGTCCTGTGTAATGATGGGGGAGGGGGTCCTGTGTAATGATGGGGGAGGGAGTCTTGTGTAATGATGGGGAAGGGGTCCTGTGTAATGATGGGGGAGGGGGTCCTGTGTAATAATGGTGGTAGTATGGGGGAGGGGGTCCTGTGTAATAATGGGGGTAGTATGGGGGAGGGGTCCTGTGTAATAATGGGGGTAGTATGGGGGAGGGGTCCTGTATAATAATGGGGGTAGTATGGGGGAGGGGTCCTTTGTAATAATGGTGGTAGCATGGGGGAGGGGTCCTGTTTAATAATGGTGGTAGCATGGGGGAGGGGGTAATGTGTAATAATGGTGGTTGTATGGGGGAGGGGTCCTGTGTAATGATGGGGGAGGGGGTCCTGTGTAATGATGGGGGAGGGAGTCCTGTGTAATGATGGGGGAGGGGTCCTGTGTAATGATGGGGGAGGGAGTCCTGTGTAATGATGGGGGAGGGGTCCTGTGTAATGATGGGGGAGGGGGTCCTGTGTAATGATGGGGGAGGGAGTCCTGTGTAATGATGGGGGAGGGGTCCTGTGTAATAATGGTGGTAGTATGGGGGAGGGGGTCCTGTGTAATAATGGTGGTAGTATGGGGGAGGGGTCCTGTGTAATAATGGGAGGATATATGGAGGAGGGGGTCCTGTGTGACACACCTCCTATTCTATAATGTCTCCTGTATGTATACAATGTATACTATAATGTATCCTGTATATGATGTATTATTATCACGACTAATACTCACCGAGGCCAAGAGCGGCTCGCCCTTACGACCACGCGCACCCGGACCCCTGGAAATGATACAGGGAGCCGGGGGCACACAGAGGCACGGGCTTCCGGTAGCTGGGAGATCCGAAGGTAGGACTGAAGGACTGGTATAAGTCTTTGGTTGCTGACTGGAGGTGCACAGGAAGGTGTTGTGCAGGATCAGGGGACTGAGTAGCAGGAAGTCCGTTAAACAAGCCAGGGATCAGAACCAGGTGATCAGGCAGAGCAAAGTCCGTTTAACTAGCAGAGGTCAGAACTGGGTGATCAGGCAGAGCAAAGTCCGTTTGCCAAGCAGAGGTCAGTAGGTATTAGGCAAGAAGCGGTATCCAGTATAACTAGCCAGGGGTTCAGCACAGGTTAAACAGCAGACAGGGATCACAGAGAAACAGGGAACCAGGGACAGCTGACGACAAACCAGCAACCCGACTGGGTGCTGGCGTCATCAGAAGTAGCCTCGAACAGGTGTGAACGAGTGTGCGTCGAAGCGCCAGTCCACCGCGCATGTGCCCCGGAGCCCGGCGGACAAGGGTGACCGAAGTCCCATGACAGTGCCCCCCCTCCTAAGGGCGGACACTGGACGCCCAGACTAGACATCAACTCCGGGTGATCTCGAAGGAAAGCTTGAATTAAGCGTGATGCATGCAGGTTCTTCGCAGATTCCCAAGAATTGTCCTCAGGTGGGTATCCCTTCCACTGGATCAGGTATTGCAGCTGCCTGCCCTTCTTTCTACAGTTTAGGATGGACTCCACTTCGAACTCATTCTCCCCATCCACCCTGATTGGCGGGGGAGGAAGTTCTCCTCTTCCAGGAAAAGGGCTGAGCACAACAGGCTTCAACAAGGATACATGGAAAACAGGATGGATCCTGTACGTCTCTGGTAGTGCTAGCTCAAAAGCCACAGGATTAATGATTCTCTTGATTTGAAAAGGTCCGATAATCCTGGGTCCGAGTTTTCGAGATGGCAAAGGTAATTTAAGGTTAGTAGTGGATAACCAGACCTCCTCTCCTATATTAAACATTGGATTCTCCCTCCTGCCCCGGTCATACTGTTTTTTGTAATCCTCTTGTGCTTTAAGTAGCATGTCTTGGATCTTCCGAAAGTTGGATTGCAAAGAGGTTATCCTGTCTTGAACGGCAGGAACTGCCATTTCAGGGATGTCATTGGATAGAAACGTAGGATGCAACCCGCAGTTTGCCCAGAAGGGTGTTTGGTTGGTAGCCGCATGAACAGAATTGTTATAGGCAAATTCAGCGTACGGGAGAAGACTTGCCCAATCGTCCTGGGAGCCTGAGCAGAAACAACGGAGGTATTGCTCCAGGGTCTGGTTTGTCCTCTCCGTTTGGCCGTTGCTTTGAGTGTAATACGCTGAAGAGGGGCAGACTTTGATATCCAGGGTTTTGCAGAGTTCCCTCCAGAATTTAGACGTAAATTGCACAACCCTATCCGACACAATACTCTTCGGCACCCCATGGAGCCTAAAGATCTCTTTCAAAAAGATATTGGCTGTGTCTACGGCAGAAGGAGTGCCCCTCATGGGCAAAAAATTAGCCATCTTGGAGAGATGGTCAACCACAACAAAAGTGGTGGTAAAGCCTTCCGAGGCTGGCAAGTCCACAATAAAATCCATGGACACATCAGCCCATGGCCGTTCCGGGATGGGCAAGGGTTTGAGCAAGCCCCAGGACTTGGCATTTTGGCCCTTGCTCCGTTGACACAGGGGACAGGAGGCCACATACTCTTTACAATCCCATCTCCACCCAGGCCACCAAAAGGAGCGAGAGATCAGCTCAGACGTCTTCTTCGTCCCAAAGTGACCTGCCAATTTATGGTCATGACACATTTTAAGGGTTAAAGGCCGTGTCTCTTGAGGTACAAAAATTTTTCCCCGGACCCAAAAGAGATCCTCACATTTCTTCAAGGAATGTACCTCTGGTTCAGTACACAAATTGGATGAGGACCTGATAGATGATATTGAGTCCAAGAAAGTTTTGTGGAGAGAGAATAGTGCTCGGTTCCGTCGTTCGGGGATCTGCAGAAAACATCCGAGAGAGTGCGTCTGCCTTTCCATTTTTTGCACCAGGTCTGTAGGATATATGGAAATTAAAACGAGAAAAGAAGAGGGCCCAACGTGCTTGTCTAGGTTTTAGCCGTTTTGCTGTTTGGAGGTATTCCAGATTCTTGTGATCCGTAAAGATCATCACCGGGTGTAATGCGCCTTCCAGTAAGTACCTCCATTCCTCTAGAGCGAACTTTATAGCCAGCAGCTCCCTGTCACCCACATCGTAATTTAGTTCCAGCGGGCTGAGTCTCCGGGATGCGAAGGCTACAGGATATAGAATGGCTTTAGGTCCCTGTCTTTGGGAAAGGATAGCTCCTGTTGCGATTTCTGATGCGTCCACCTCTAGTACAAATGGCTGAGTAGGATCAGGGTGATGGAGAATTGGGGCAGAACTGAACAAGGTCTTCAGTTTCAGAAAGGCTTCTTGTGCGGCTTGGGACCACTGAAAAGGACCATGCTGACAGGTTAACTGAGTGATAGGCGCCACGATAGCAGAGAATCCGACAATAAATTTTCTGTAAAAGTTGGCAAACCCTATAAACCGCTGTACCCCTCTTTTATCAGATGGGGCCGGCCATTCCTGAATTGCTTGTATCTTTTGTGGATCCATTGCGACCCCATTAGTTGAAATGATGAATCCTAGAAATTGTACGACTGACTTTTCGAATTCACATTTTTCGACTTTCAGATATAGCTTGTGTTGTCTCAGTATGGTGAGAACCTTTTTTACATGTCCCCTGTGCAGTTCAATAGTGGAGGAGAAAATAAGGATGTCATCCAGGTAGACAACAAGGAAATCATCCAGATATTCTCGAAATATATCATTCATCAGGTGTTGAAAGGTGGCTGGAGCATTACAGAGCCCGAATGGCATCACCAGGTATTCGAAATGTCCAAACCTGGACCTGAAAGCCGTTTTCCACTCGTCCCCAGCCCTGATCCTGACAAGATTATAGGCCCCTCGGAGGTCAAGTTTGGAGAAAACTTTGGCTGATCGGAACCGTTGAAACAGCTCAGGGATGAGCGGCAGTGGATACCTGTTTTTGATGGTGATATTATTAAGCTGCCGGTAGTCTACGCATGGCCTAAGGGAACCATCCTTCTTCCCTACAAAAAATATGCCAGCTTCGGCAGGTGAGGACGAAGGACGAATGAAACCCTTTTTGAGGTTCTCATCAATATATTGTTTAAGAGCCTCCAGCTCAGTTTCTGAGAGGGGAAATATACGGCCGAATGGAACTTCCGATCCAGGCAGGAGGTCGATCGGACAGTCGTAAGGCGCCGATGAGGTGGTAGGCAGTCAGCCATTTGTTGAAGACTTCTTGAAACTCAAGGTATTCGGAGAAAACATGTTGGAGACTGTCTGGCGGAACTGTAATCGCTGCACAAACTTTCGGAGCCGTGGGAAGACAATGTTGAGAGCAATACTGAGAGGAGAAAGATACCGTCTTGGTACTCCATTTGAACTGTGGATCATGAGCCTGTAACTAGGGTAGGCCAAGTATAACAGGGAAAATAGGAGAGTGAATGAGGTCTAGCCGTAGAAATTCCTGATGACCGGAATCTGTGGTTACGAGGATAGGTTGGGTTTCCTGGGTGATGGGACCTGAACGAGGAAGTGACCCGTCGGCCAGATGTATTCGTAGACCTTGAGCTTTGGTTTGCAGAAGGATATGCAGGCCGTGGGCCAAGGCAGCGTCTATGAAGCAACTGCAAGTTCCGGAATCAATGATGGCCAGTAAGCATGTCTCCCCTTCAGGTAGCTGTATAGAAACAAATAACATAAGTTTTTGGAGCATTGTTGTTTTGACAGTTCATCAAATTTGGCTGAAATAACTTACTGGGTCTTATTGGGCAGTTGCGCAAGAAGTGTCCGGCACCCCCGCAGTATAGGCACAAGTTGGATTGTCGTCTGCGCTGCCTCTCTTCAGAGGTCAGCGGAGCACGGACCAGGCCGAGCTGCATAGGCTCAGCCTCAGGGACTGGTGTTGTAGTAGCAGCCGTTGGACATGGTGACTGAGCAGGCATAGGTCTGGACGACGTCCAGGCAGGGCGCGGACCCTGAAAACGCTCTAAGCGTCGCTCACGCAAGCGCCTGTCCAGTTTCGTGGCTGCTTGGATTAATTCTTCCAAGGAAGCGGGAGTTTCCATCCTGGTTAATTCATCCTTGAGAAGTTCGGACAAGCTCTGACGGTACTGGTAGCGCAGGGCCGGCTCGTTCCAATTTGTGTCAGCCGCCCATTTACGAAATTCCACCGTGTAGTCCTCAATTGGCCTCCTTCCTTGGGACAAGCTGTGTAGAATTGCCTCAGCTGTAGCCATACGCTGTGGATCATTATAGAGCTGGGACATACTCTCAAAAAAGGAATCTATCATGTTTAGCACTGAACTTCTCTGTTCCATCAAGCCGTGGGCCCAGGCTTAAGGTTCCTCAGACAACAGTGAGATCGCAAATCCCACTTTGACAACCTCAGATGAGAAGGTTCTTGGCTGAAGAGCGAAGTAGAGGGAACATGCGTTTTTGAAGGCCCGAAATTTGTTACGGTCCCCTGAGAACCGCTCCAGTGTAGGGACCCTGGGCTCTGGGAGCGCCATTACGACTGTGGGGCTGGCAGCGGCCTGAGGGAGCGGACCCCCACTACTGGGTGCGGGAGCTGCGGCTGCAGAAGGAAGTGATCCCGTAATCTGTTGGAGGCGGTTGTCAATCTGGGTATATCCCTCCTGTAATTTTTGAACGGAGTCAGCAAGAGTGGAAACCTGCTGAAACAGGATCTCCAAAGGAGAGCGCGCTCTGTCGGCCTCGGACATCTGGCTGGTTTGTACTGTCACGACTAATACTCGCCGAGGCGAAGATGCCGAGAGCGGCTCGCCCTTACGACTACGCGCACCGGGACCCCTGGAAATGATACAGGGAGCCAGGGGCACGCGGAGGCACGGGCTTCCAGTAGCTGGGAGATCCGAAGGTAGGACTGAAGGACTGGTATAAGTCTTTGGTTGCTGACTGGAGGTGCACAGGAAGGTGTTGTGCAGGATCAGGGGACTGAGTAGCAGGAAGTCCGTTAAACAAGCCAGGGATCAGAACCAGTTTATTAGGCAGAGCAAAGTCCGTTTAACTAGCAGAGGTAAGAACCGGGTGATCAGGCAGAGCAAAGTCCGTTTGCCAAGCAGAGGTCAGTAGGTATTAGGCAAGAAGCGGTATCCAGTATAACTAGCCAGGGGTTCAGCACAGGTTAAACAGCAGACAGGGATCACAGAGAAACAGGGAACCAGGGACAGCTGACGACAAACCAGCAACCCGACTGGGTGCTGGCGTCGTCAGAAGTAGCCTCCCACGGCACTCGCGTCAGCGTGACGCGCTACCGAGCACCCGCACGGGCGACGGCGCGCACACGGGGACCACCGTGCACCCGCACGCGCCGCACCATCAGGCCGCGAACGGGTGTGCGCCGAAGTGCCAGTCCACCGCGCATGCGCCCCGTCGGACGGGGGTGACCGAAGTCCCCTGACAATTATATAATGGATCCTGTATGTATACAATGTATTCTCTAATGGATCCTGTGTGTACAGAGGTCAGTAGTATGTAGATCAGTGTACAGAGATCAGTAGTATGTAGAGCAGTGTACAGAGGTCAGTAGTATGTAGGACAGTGTACAGAGGTCAGTAGTATGTAGGGCAGTGTACAGAGGTCAGTAGTATGTAGGGCAGAATACAGAGGTCAGTAGTATGTAGGGCAGTGTACAGAGGTCAGTAGTATGTAGGGCAGTGTACAGAGGTCAGTAGTATGTAGAGCAGTGTACAGAGGTCAGTAGTATGTAGGACAGTGTACAGAGGTCAGTAGTATGTAGGGCAGTGTACAGAGGTCAGTAGTATGTAGGGCAGAATACAGAGGTCAGTAGTATGTAGGGCAGTGTACAGAGGTCAGTAGTATGTAGGGCAGAGTACAGAGGTCAGTAGTATGTAGGGCAGTGTACAGAGGTCAGTAGTATGTAGGGCAGAATACAGAGGTCAGTAGTATGTAGGACAGTGTACTGAGGTCAGTAGTATGTAGGGCAGTGTATAGAGATCAGTAGTATGTAGGGCAGTGTACAGAGGTCAGTAGTATGTAGGGCAGAATACAGAGGTCAGTAGTATGTAGGGCAGTGTACAGAGGTCAGTAGTATGTAGGGCAGTGTACAGAGGTCAGTAGTATGTAGGGCAGTGTACAGAGGTCAGTAGTACATAGAGCAGTGTACAGAGGTCAGTAGTACATAGAGCAGTGTACAGAGGTCAGTAGTATGTAGGGCAGAATACAGAGGTCAGTAGTATGTAGGACAGTGTACTGAGGTCAGTAGTATGTAGAGCAGTGTACAGAGGTCAGTAGTATGTAGGGCAGTGTACAGAGATCAGTAGTATGTAGGGCAGTGTACAGAGGTCAGTAGTATGTAGGGCAGAATACAGAGGTCAGTAGTATGTAGGGCAGTGTACAGAGGTCAGTAGTATGTAGGGCAGTGTACAGAGGTCAGTAGTATGTAGGGCAGAATACAGAGGTCAGTAGTATGTAGGGCAGAGTACAGAGGTCAGTAGTATGTAGGGCAGTGTACAGAGGTCAGTAGTATGTAGGGCAGTGTACAGAGGTCAGTAGTATGTAGGGCAGAATACAAAGGTCAGTAGTATGTAGGGCAGAATACAGAGGTCAGTAGTATGTAGGGCAGAATACAGAGGTCAGTAGTATGTAGGGCAGAATACAGAGGTCAGTAGTATGTAGGGCAGTGTACAGAGGTCAGTAGCATGTAGGGCAGAATACAGAGGTCAGTAGTATGTAGGGCAGAATACAGAGGTCAGTAGTATGTAGGGCAGTGTACAGAGGTCAGTAGTATGTAGGGCAGTGTACAGAGGTCAGTAGTATGTAGGGCAGAATACAGAGGTCAGTAGTATGTAGGGCAGTGTACAGAGGTCAGTAGTATGTAGGGCAGTGTACAGAGGTCAGTAGTATGTAGGGCAGTGTACAGAGGTCAGTAGTATGTAGGGCAGTGTACAGAGGTCAGTAGTATGTAGGGCAGAATACAAAGGTCAGTAGTATGTAGGGCAGAATACAGAGGTCAGTAGTATGTAGGGCAGAATACAGAGGTCAGTAGTATGTAGGGCAGAATACAGAGGTCAGTAGTATGTAGGGCAGTGTACAGAGGTCAGTAGCATGTAGGGCAGAATACAGAGGTCAGTAGTATGTAGGGCAGAATACAGAGGTCAGTAGTATGTAGGGCAGTGTACAGAGGTCAGTAGTATGTAGGGCAGTGTACAGAGGTCAGTAGTATGTAGGGCAGAATACAGAGGTCAGTAGTATGTAGGGCAGTGTACAGAGGTCAGTAGTATGTAGGGCAGTGTACAGAGGACAGTAGTATGTAGGACAGTGTACAGAGGTCAGTAGTATGTAGAGCAGTGTACAGAGGTCAGTAGTATGTAGAGCAGTGTACAGAGGTCAGTAGTATGTAGGGCAGAATACAGAGGTCAGTAGTATGTAGGGCAGTGTACAGAGGTCAGTAGTATGTAGAGCAGTGTACAGAGGTCAGTAGTATGTAGAGCAGTGTACAGAGGTCAGTAGTATGTAGAGCAGTGTACAGAGGTCAGTAGTATGTAGGGCAGTGTACAGAGGTCAGTAGTATGTAGGGCAGTGTACAGAGGTCAGTAGTATGTAGGGCAGTGTACAGAGGTCAGTAGTATGTAGGGTAGTGTACAGAGGTCAGTAGTATGTAGAGCAGTGTACAGAGGTCAGTAGTATGTAGGGCAGAATACAGAGGTCAGTAGTATGTAGGGCAGTGTACAGAGGTCAGTAGTATGTAGGGCAGAATACAGAGGTCAGTAGTATGTAGGGCAGAATACAGAGGTCAGTAGTATGTAGGGCAGAATACAGAGGTCAGTAGTATGTAGAGCAGTGTACAGAGGTCAGTAGTATGTAGAGCAGTGTACAGAGGTCAGTAGTATGTAGGGCAGTTTACAGAGGTCAGTAGTATGTAGGGCAGAATACAGAGGTCAGTAGTATGTAGGGCAGAATACAGAGGTCAGTAGTATGTAGGGCAGAATACAGAGGTCAGTAGTATGTAGGGCAGAATACAGAGGTCAGTAGTATGTAGGGCAGAATACAGAGGTCAGTAGTATGTAGGGCAGAATACAGAGGTCAGTAGTATGTAGGGCAGAATACAGAGGTCAGTAGTATGTAGGGCAGAATACAGAGGTCAGTAGTATGTAGGGCAGAATACAGAGGTCAGTAGTATGTAGGGCAGTGTACAGAGGTCAGTAGTATGTAGGGCAGAATACAGAGGTCAGTAGTATGTAGGGCAGAATACAGAGGTCAGTAGTATGTAGGGCAGAATACAGAGGTCAGTAGTATGTAGGGCAGAATACAGAGGTCAGTAGTATGTAGGGCAGAATACAGAGGTCAGTAGTATGTAGGGCAGAGTACAGAGGTCAGTAGTATGTAGGGCAGTGTACAGAGGTCAGTAGTATGTAGGGCAGTGTACAGAGGTCAGTAGTATGTAGGGCAGTGTACAGAGGTCAGTAGTATGTAGGGCAGTGTACAGAGGTCAGTAGTATGTAGGGCAGAATACAGAGGTCAGTAGTATGTAGGACAGTGTACTGAGGTCAGTAGTATGTAGGGCAGTGTATAGAGATCAGTAGTATGTAGGGCAGTGTACAGAGGTCAGTAGTATGTAGGGCAGAATACAGAGGTCAGTAGTATGTAGGGCAGTGTACAGAGGTCAGTAGTATGTAGGGCAGTGTACAGAGGTCAGTAGTATGTAGGGCAGTGTACAGAGGTCAGTAGTACATAGAGCAGTGTACAGAGGTCAGTAGTACATAGAGCAGTGTACAGAGGTCAGTAGTATGTAGGGCAGAATACAGAGGTCAGTAGTATGTAGGACAGTGTACTGAGGTCAGTAGTATGTAGAGCAGTGTACAGAGGTCAGTAGTATGTAGGGCAGTGTACAGAGATCAGTAGTATGTAGGGCAGTGTACAGAGGTCAGTAGTATGTAGGGCAGAATACAGAGGTCAGTAGTATGTAGGGCAGTGTACAGAGGTCAGTAGTATGTAGGGCAGTGTACAGAGGTCAGTAGTATGTAGGGCAGAATACAGAGGTCAGTAGTATGTAGGGCAGTGTACAGAGATCAGTAGTATGTAGGGCAGTGTACAGAGGTCAGTAGTATGTAGGGCAGAATACAGAGGTCAGTAGTATGTAGGGCAGTGTACAGAGGTCAGTAGTATGTAGGGCAGTGTACAGAGGTCAGTAGTATGTAGAGCAGTGTACAGAGGTCAGTAGTATGTAGGGCAGTGTACAGAGATCAGTAGTATGTAGGGCAGTGTACAGAGGTCAGTAGTATGTAGGGCAGAATACAGAGGTCAGTAGTATGTAGGGCAGTGTACAGAGGTCAGTAGTATGTAGGGCAGTGTACAGAGGTCAGTAGTATGTAGGGCAGAATACAGAGGTCAGTAGTATGTAGGGCAGAGTACAGAGGTCAGTAGTATGTAGGGCAGTGTACAGAGGTCAGTAGTATGTAGGGCAGTGTACAGAGGTCAGTAGTATGTAGGGCAGAATACAAAGGTCAGTAGTATGTAGGGCAGAATACAGAGGTCAGTAGTATGTAGGGCAGAATACAGAGGTCAGTAGTATGTAGGGCAGAATACAGAGGTCAGTAGTATGTAGGGCAGTGTACAGAGGTCAGTAGCATGTAGGGCAGAATACAGAGGTCAGTAGTATGTAGGGCAGAATACAGAGGTCAGTAGTATGTAGGGCAGTGTACAGAGGTCAGTAGTATGTAGGGCAGTGTACAGAGGTCAGTAGTATGTAGGGCAGAATACAGAGGTCAGTAGTATGTAGGGCAGTGTACAGAGGTCAGTAGTATGTAGGGCAGTGTACAGAGGACAGTAGTATGTAGGACAGTGTACAGAGGTCAGTAGTATGTAGAGCAGTGTACAGAGGTCAGTAGTATGTAGAGCAGTGTACAGAGGTCAGTAGTATGTAGGACAGTGTACAGAGGTCAGTAGTATGTAGGACAGTGTACAGAGGTCAGTAGTATGTAGAGCAGTGTACAGAGGTCAGTAGTATGTAGAGCAGTGTACAGAGGTCAGTAGTATGTAGAGCAGTGTACAGAGGTCAGTAGTATGTAGAGCAGTGTACAGAGGTCAGTAGTATGTAGGGCAGTGTACAGAGGTCAGTAGTATGTAGGGCAGTGTACAGAGGTCAGTAGTATGTAGGGCAGAATACAGAGGTCAGTAGTATGTAGGGCAGTGTACAGAGGTCAGTAGTATGTAGGGCAGAATACAGAGGTCAGTAGTATGTAGGGCAGAATACAGAGGTCAGTAGTATGTAGGGCAGAATACAGAGGTCAGTAGTATGTAGAGCAGTGTACAGAGGTCAGTAGTATGTAGAGCAGTGTACAGAGGTCAGTAGTATGTAGGGCAGTTTACAGAGGTCAGTAGTATGTAGGGCAGAATACAGAGGTCAGTAGTATGTAGGGCAGAATACAGAGGTCAGTAGTATGTAGGGCAGAATACAGAGGTCAGTAGTATGTAGGGCAGAATACAGAGGTCAGTAGTATGTAGGGCAGAATACAGAGGTCAGTAGTATGTAGGGCAGAATACAGAGGTCAGTAGTATGTAGGGCAGAATACAGAGGTCAGTAGTATGTAGGGCAGAATACAGAGGTCAGTAGTATGTAGGGCAGTGTACAGAGGTCAGTAGTATGTAGGGCAGAATACAGAGGTCAGTAGTATGTAGGGCAGAATACAGAGGTCAGTAGTATGTAGGGCAGAATACAGAGGTCAGTAGTATGTAGGGCAGAATACAGAGGTCAGTAGTATGTAGGGCAGAATACAGAGGTCAGTAGTATGTAGGGCAGAGTACAGAGGTCAGTAGTATGTAGGGCAGTGTACAGAGGTCAGTAGTATGTAGGGCAGTGTACAGAGGTCAGTAGTATGTAGGGCAGTGTACAGAGGTCAGTAGTATGTAGGGCAGTGTACAGAGGTCAGTAGTATGTAGGGCAGTGTACAGAGGTCAGTAGTATGTAGGGCAGAATACAGAGGTCAGTAGTATGTAGGGCAGTGTACAGAGGTCAGTAGTATGTAGGGCAGAATACAGAGGTCAGTAGTATGTAGGGCAGAATACAGAGGTCAGTAGTATGTAGGGCAGAATACAGAGGTCAGTAGTATGTAGGGCAGTGTACAGAGGTCAGTAGTATGTAGGGCAGTGTACAGAGGTCAGTAGTATGTAGGGCAGTGTACAGAGGTCAGTAGTATGTAGGGCAGAATACAGAGGTCAGTAGTAACTTAGATTACATCTAGCAGCCGAAACTTTGTTTACGATTTGTTTTGGTAAATGCGGTAACAAAGGGTTTCGGCAGTCACTATTGAAGTTGGTAAATACGGACTGTATTCTGTTTACTGTCTACTGTTGCAATACTTATATAAAAGGTAAAAACATCCTATATAGGAAAACAATATTTATTTGAGGCATTCTAGACTAGAAAAAAAAACACAAACACTTTTTTGTCAGGGTTATATCTGTAAAACTCTATTTTATTCCTTATCTTGGTACAACATTCTTCCACATTTCTTTTTTTTTTGTTTGTTTGTTTTTGGCCCTACGCGGTGCATTTCGTATTCGTCCTCGAGAAACATAAGAATATGATAGAAGAAAATAATTCTACTAACAGAAACTCAAAAAAAAAAAAAAAAAATATTTCTGTTCATTTTAACATCCCAATACTTTACCACAGACACAAATATATTTAACTGTAAGAATATAAATAATAAAAAACTGAATTTGGTACATTCTTTAATTCTGATGAGTTAAATGGGCTTTAAAAATGGTCATTTACCATATTTTTTTTTCTTTTAAACAAACTAATAAAAAGAATTAATCGTTCAAATACATTCAGAATAAAGGATATTTTTCTGATGTTAATCCAAGGTGCTTAATAACAATAAATACATTCTTTAATGTAATAATAATAACAAAAAAATAATTGATTAAAAAAAAAACATAAATGGAATTATACAAAAAATAAATTAAGGAAGTGACTTTTTTAAAGGAGTAACTTCTGAGGAAACAAGGAAGGAAGGAAGAAATTCTGGTAGCAACAAATAGGGAAGATGGGAAGCCAGAAGAGAGAAGGGGGAAGGCAGGGAAGTGTGGATAAAATCATCCTTTCAAAAGAAAAAAAAAATTGCATGAGCATTTTTATAAAATTTGGTTTGAATTGTTAGGCAAAAAAGCACAGGCCACAAGATTCAGAAGAAAAATCCATCTAGTATCTACCTCTAAGCAAATATCCATGCTATGAAAAGGCTCCATAATGCACTTGAAATATATACTTGTAGTTAAACAAATATTGATAAATAGTTAATAGAACTTAATACATATGTAAAAAAAATGTAAAAAGTTGCTGCTTTCTAAAAAAAAAAAAAAAAAAAAAGAAAAAAAAAGGGGGGAGTGAATAAATATATGAATTTTAATGACCCCTTTTCCTGTTCAAGACCATATATTAAAATTCATTAAAAAGCATGAGTAATAATAATAATAATAATAATAGTATGACAACATAGTAAAAAAAACATACATTCCCTTTATAGCAATCTGCCAAAACAAGAGCAATGTTTTTTTTTTTGTTTTTTTTTCCAGAAACATGAACCCATTTTTACAAAAATAATATAAAAAAATAAATAGAAAAGCAAACATGAAACCAACTTCACAAATTAAGTACACTAAAGGAAAACAAAACCCATTTCACAAAAATGAAAAATAAACAAATAAATAAATATATAATAAAGGAAGCATGAAATCGACTTCACAAAAATAAAGCAAAAAAAAATAATAAATAAATAAAATAAACAGTATTAAAAGGAAAAGTAACCAAACATAAAATAAAAAAAAAAATATACAGTATATATAAAAAGGAAACATGAAACCAAATTCACAAAAATAACATAAAAATATAAATATAAACGGAAACACAAAACCAATTTCACAAAAATAAAAAATAAATATATGGTGATATAAAAATGGACTTAAATTAAAATGTAACCTCTAATCGTAACACTAGAATAACATTGAAGCTACAATCATTACAATCCCATAGTCCTTTCCAGTGTCCTCCTATATACAAAAATGTTTATATACATGAATAAATAATAGATTTTTTTTTTTTTTTCGTTTGTTACAGCTCAGAAAAGGAATTCCTCTATAAAGTGTGATTTAATAGATCGTATGTCTTCCTAGGTACGTTTTTACCTTGGGTGGACAATGCTACTGAAAATGCAGGATTTGTCCTAGAACTGAATTATTTTTTTTTTTAAGTGTTTTTGAAGTGATAGTCTGAATTTTTTCTTATATTGTCTATTAGGAATGGGATATTTAAGAAAATTATGGGGTCAGAAACTAAATTTCTGATGGGGTAATAGTGCTGCACACCCACACATGGGCACCTATGTACACACACTCACACAGACACACACACATGGGTCAATTTATAAAATATTAACAATCAGTATTTCAATTCCAAAAGAGCTTTGCCAAAATTTTACAGAAATTTTTAATTTTTAATTTCCTCAAATTTTTCCTGGGCACTTTCACCCTCTGGTTGCAGGTCATGTGAACTAAGGTTGCAGCAGCCATACATTGGGACGTCAATGGCAAAAGCTAATTTTGAAAAGAAAGTGTTTGTTGTATATTTTTGGGTCCAGTTTTTTTTTTATTTATTTATTTTTTTAACTCCTTTAATTTCTGCAGTATGTGGTGCACGCCAATCCATTTTCCTTTCCTTGCTGAGACATTTTCCCAATTTCTATAGATAAAATAATGGGCTCTAACTGGAGCTGTTGAATGATCAAAGGAGGGATGCATCATCCCTTTCCCTACTTGTAGGACTTTGTATGAAGCTTCACTTAGAGAGAGGCAGTCAGAAAGCAAGCAGCAACTGCTGAAAATTCCATGAGATGGCTCAGTACATTCTTCGAAGGTCGTATCATGGAAGCTCCCTGAATTAAGTGGAAGATCCTTGCAATTCTACTTTCAATTTTCCTTTTAGAAAAACATTGCCTTTTTTCTAAATAAAGATTTTGTACAAAAAACATTCAAAATCAATAAAATAAAATAAAAAAAATTAAGAAACATATAGATTCCCTTATTTAATTTCAAATAAATTTTAGCAGAAAAAAATGCCTTCCCTAACATTGCCTTAAAATCAAAGAACTGTTTATAAACTTGCAAACATTTAATATTTATAAAATGCAAAAAAAAAAAAAGTTTCCATTTAAAGCCAAATTCTATTTCCAAATTTGGCCTTGCCAAAATTGCCATATTCCAAAAATAAAAATAAAAAAATGTTTATAAGCTTGCAAACATTCAAAATAAATAAAATAAAAATTGCAGAGCCTTTTTGCAAATATATAAAACAGCTTTCAATGTAAGTTCTTACTTTGCTCCCAGCCCTGTCCTCTGAAGAACTACCCAGCGCTGGAGGTGAGGCTCAAAGAAAAAGGACCATGTGGTTGTCATGATGTGGGGGTCTTCAGGGAAGGACTGTGGAGGGGGGGGGGGGGATTGAAAGTCACACTCATTTTAAAGATTTAAATTTAAAAATCCTACCAAGAAACAGCCCCTACTATCTTTATTAGCCATAAAAGCATGCACAAGTTTGATCCTTATTTCACCTAATCACTAAAGCCTTGACTTCCCTGACTTTGGGGTCAAGCCCTGTCCCTGGAGCTACCACCCCATCCAATAAGGTGCCAGTAGAGCCTTTACTTTGACCCTGGTTTCACTTTGTTACTAAGAACTTGACTTTGGGAGTCAAGCCCTGCCCCTGGAGCCACCACCCCATCCAACAATGGGACCAGCAGAGACTTTCCCTTGAACCTGGTTTCACTTTGTTACTAAGGACTCGACTTTGGGGTCAAGCCCTGACCCTGGGGCCACCACCTAATCCACTAATGGGGTAGTAAAGCCTTTGCTTTGACCCTGGTTTCACTTTGTTACTAAGGACTCGACTTTGGGTTCAAGCCTTACCACTAGAGCTACCACCCCATCCAATAATGGGGCCAGTAGAGCTTTTACTTTGACTCTGGTATACATTTTTTACCAAGGACTTGACTTTGTGGTCAAGCCCTGCTCCTGGACTTACCACCCCATCCAATAATGAGGCAAATATAGTCTTTGCTTTGACCCTGGTTTAATTTTGTTACTAAGGACTCGACTTTGGGGTCAAGCCCTGACCCTGGAGCCACCACCTCATCCACTAATGGGGCAGTAGAGCCTTTGCTTTGACCCTGGTTTCACTTTGTTACTAAGGACTTGACTTTGGTGTCAAGACCTGTCCCTGGAACTACCACCCCATCCACTAATTGGCTTTGACCCTGGTTTATCATTGGTAGTAAAGACTTGATTTTGGGGTCAAGCCCTCCCCGTGGGACTGCCTCCCCATCAATAAGGCGCCTACATCTAAGCCTCAACCATCATCCTGCCCAAAAGGCAACAACACACTCATTTGGCAAGGGGTCGGAAGGCAAAGGTAAAATAAGGCAAAATTCTACAAGATGAAATGCTGATTTTTATAAACAGACCCCTGTGGCCTACATACACACGGTGGTTTCCTATAAGTCTCTGGGGGAGGGGGGGTATTAATTAATCTTTAAGGTTGATATTTTATCCTAAAAGAGGGTTACAGAGTGTAATTGCTTAGTGTAGCAATTCTGATATTAAATGTTCTCTTTGGACGGAAAGACCACACTACCCCGTTATCTATGGAGGGAGAGTGAATAGGGCATTGTACAGGGTAGTGCCTCCTGCTGGTTTAGCCCTTGACCGGATTTGCAGGGTCTCTTTCCTGTCCGAAGTGACTCTAGAGCGGTGGTTGTGTGGTGTATCTCTGGGAGGAGCCTCTTGGCTTGGATTTCCACAGTCCATCTCACATGACTTTGGAGGACCTGGTTGGGACTGGACCCTCACTCGCCTCGAGGAGCCTAATCCCCCTCATTGACTTGCACCACTCCCATCGTCCATTTTTGCAGAGGACATTTCTTGTCCCGATGTGAAATTCCACTCTCATCTTTTGGATGTTCTGTCTGCCTGCCCCGCACGCTGCCTTGGCATCTGCAGAGGGCCTCGTCTTTCCTCTCTTAATCGTATTCCCTGTAGACCGTCGCTCCCATCGCACCTTCTTTTCCTCATGCCCTCTCGCCACAGGGTGTCGGCCAGCGCCCCCGGGTGAAGAGAGGGTGAGGTGGCTGCAGTCAGATAGCAGTGTCCCACAGCACAGCCTGTTGCCGATGGCACGGCGGGGTCCCGCCTTTGCGGCCCTCCGATCCCCGACGCCAGCTTGGCAGGATGGGCAGGCTTTCCTGCTTGCAGAGGCCCCGCTCAGACCGTGGCTGGCGAGATTTGATCTCGTGACACAGGAACCTTTTCCTCTCGATGACCTCTTGCAGCTTCCCATCACGTTCACGGCCCCCGGGGACCACATTGGGGGTAGGGGACAGGACGGCCTGGTAGAAGGAAAGAGACATAATGAGGGTCCACCCATGCACCTTCTTTTAGATGTATGTTAGGGGTTTACTCAAGCTTAGAGCAAGGGTCTCTAACTTCCTAAACTAATGGCCAGTTTACTGTCCTTCAGACTTTAGGGGTCCGGGCCATGCCCAGTGGGAGTAGAAAATGCCCCAGCTTCAATGGGAGTAAAAGGTAAATTAAAGCAGAACTCTTTTGCATTGCATGGAATGAGAAAACACAATTATGGGAACTGCTGTACCGGCCAAAATAGTCCTAATTTTGTTATGTTACTACCCCAGGGGGTTTAACCACTAATGAGGTCCTGCATCCTTATGTCTCGTTTTCCCACCTCCTGCCTGCCCAGTGAACTAAAAATGAGCGTTCCCTGCATATCTTAAGCCCCCTGAAACATTTTGTCCTCCAGCAGGCAGTACCCACATCCCTTTTCATTCTCTCCAAGTGCCTGAAACACCCTTAAAACAACCCCATCCCCCAGTGCCTTCAGTAGGCCCTAACTAGCACTCATTGGCCAACAAGCCCACCACCAGGCTAGAGGGATGTGAGGTGGAACACGGGGGTTTGTCCTTAACCTCGTGTAAGCTCTAACCCAGTATCTTCAGCTGGAACACACACATTGAAAGATAAGGGGGAGATGGAAGACCAGGCATTTCTTATGCTTTTTATCAGTGCCATCTAGTTTAAAAGATATTTAATTTTTTAAAAATCTGCAGCCGACCGCCGCCTGGCCCTTTAAAGGTTCTAAAAGCCAGAAGGCAGAAGTGTGCATTTGGGTCATGTGACCACTGTGATTGGCTGGTCACATGATTGGGAAGCTCACAAT
This sequence comes from Aquarana catesbeiana, assembly GCA_037953035.1. Classification (NCBI taxonomy): domain Eukaryota; kingdom Metazoa; phylum Chordata; class Amphibia; order Anura; family Ranidae; genus Aquarana; species Aquarana catesbeiana. The sequence continues at coordinate 49,078 of JBBHAA010002111.1, forward strand.
CGCTAGTATGCATCCAGGAGCTTTCCGGTACAAGCCGGCTACCGTAAGTAGTTTTAACAGGGCCGCATATATGCAGCCGCTCGGCGTCAAGGCCCACCCACTGAGCGGCCGCGTATATGTGTGCAGTTGGCATCTAGAGGTTAATATAATCCCTGGTGATCCTTCTATGAAGGTCCTTGTTCCTTTTATGGGGTGACAACTGCCTTTCCGTTGTACTTTTGCATTGTCACCCTGTCATATGCGTTCCCTGGTGGAGACCACAAGTGGCTGTGCCCAATAAACATTGCCCAGCCATGGTCCACCATTGTTATCATCAGGAAGCTGGTCCAGAACAATGATGTGCTGCTGAAGCTGGAGTGAGTGCATGTAGACAGGAACTTTATTCCAGAGGATAAGCCGGCACAGTGGTGTAAAATCAGCGAGTGATGATTTTATTGGATGCAGAGGAACACAGCCACAAAAATCCAACGCGTTTCGTCCATTTAGGCCATACAAGCCAACACGTTTCGTCCATTTAGGCCATGTTCATGAATAAGACCTAAGTGGCTGAAACGCTTTGGCATGTTTGTGGCTGTATTCCTCTGCATCCAATAAAGTCATCACTCTGCTGATTTACACCTCTGTGCCATCTCTTCTGGAACAAAATCTGTGAAGCTTCAGCAATGGTTTGGTCAGAGCACCGATTTTAGAGCAGCTGTGGATTATTACCAGGGGAGGTGGTAGCACTGGAACCCAATGGGCTCATACTGTGGATTTGGGAGCCCGGTATTAAGGCCTACCTATCATTCTGTCGCACAGATGCATTACAACTGTACAACTGACCACGTGGGCAAAGTTAGGATTCAACCAGTGCTGCAAAAATGCAGCTGTGGGATTCTCTATGGATCCCCCCCATCCAGGCACCTGAAATATGCAAAGGTCATTGTGAAAATGAGCCAACCCTGTCAGATCCCTCAATGCAAGGTGGATCCTCAAGGACTTTTGCATCGCACTGTAGGATATGATAAAGGACATGCTAACTTTCCTATATAATACAGCCCCATCACCCCTTTCTATAGGTTGCTGGTACAAGCCCAATGAGTGTGCAAGCAGGGAGGGTGTTTTTCACTTCAGTCACATGAAAAGTAAACCCCCTTGAAAATAATTTTTACAGGTATAGGGTTGGTGGCGCTGCCCGTCACCCGAAGAGTGATCCTCCATGGTGAATCACTGTTTCTGGGTGAGTGTGCGAACAGGGAGGGTGTTTTTCACTTCCGTCACCTGAAAAGTGAACCACTATTTGGGTTACTTATCCCAGGATTACTTTGAGTTTTAAAAATAAATGTGGAAATACAAATACAAGATTGTGATATTTTCTTATCTGGTCTGCATATGCTTTCCGGTTAAAATCGGAAATCTCCCACATGAAGACCCTGAACAAACCTGACTAGTAATTGCTTGTGAAAGATAAACACAATCTTGAAGGTAATGGAGAACAAAACGTAAAAAATACCGATTAGAATAAAAAAAATAAGAAATGAAATTAAATGAATAATGAAAGTCCAGTGAAAGATTCCTTAAAAAGCGGAATCTGGTGCATTTAAAAATGACTGTTTCTATTTTGAAGTCCAATCAAAAATATTGCATGTAGTGTCAAAATTTCCAGTGACTTTTGTGCTTTAACCAGAGTGATTTGTGCCTAAATTTGGCCACGAGTGAACCATAGAGCAAGTGACTTCCGTGCTCCCCTTCAGTTCCCCACTCACCAGGGGTAGAAAGCGTGAGTGTCTAGGCAGTTCACAGGATGATCACCTAATTCTTGGCTCAATAGATACTGGGGTATCTGAACACCTCAGCCCCTCCAGGGGCTCTCCACCTTGAGTGGACACCTCAGCCCCTCCAGGGGCTGTACACCTTGAGTGGACACCTCAGCCCCTCCAGGGGCTGTACACCTTGAGTGGACACCTCAGCCCCTCCAGGGGCTCTACACCTTGAGTGGACACCTCAGCCCCTCCAGGGGCTCTCCACCTTGAGTGGACACCTCAGCCCCTCCAGGGGCTCTACACCTTGAGTGGACACCTCAGCCCCTCCAGGGGCTCTACACCTCGAGTGGACACCTCAGCCCCTCCAGGGGCTCTCCACCTCGAGTGAAGTGTGAGTATTTACTATGGGAGAAATGTGTTGCCAGACAAGTCATGATTATATACTGCATACTTACTGCTTAATTCGGGGGGGCCTGTACAACTGATACCCTACAGCAGGGTTTCTCAACCAGGGTTCCGTGGAACCCTAGGGTTACTCCAATGGTTGCTAGGGGTTCCTTGAGCAATGACCAATTTTTGCCTCTCAGATAAGTTCCCAGTGACACCAATGATCTTTTTAGCTATCCGTAGGGGGGGATTCTTCCAGAATACCACAGACGTAAGAAGCACTCTTCCACTGACCATCACACCAATGTATCATGAGTTGTAGATATAGACATTTTTAACAGGGGTTCGCTGAGACCGAAAGGTTATTTCAAGGGTTCCGCCTTGTTAAAAAGGTTGAGAAGGTCTGCCCTATAGGGAGCCACAGAGGTGTTTACTGCAACATATTCACTCAAGGTGTAGAGCCCCTGGAGGGGCTGAGGTGTCCACTCAAGGTGTAGAGCCCCTGGAGGAGCTGAGGTGTCCACTCGAAGTGAAGAGCCCCTGGAGGGGCTGAGGTGTCCACTCGAGGTGGAGAGCCCCTGGAGGGGCTGAGGTGTCCACTCAAGGTGTAGAGCCCCTGGAGGGGCTAAGGTGTCCACTCAAGGTGTAGAGCCCCTGGAGGGGCTGAGGTGTCCACATAAGGTGTAGAGCCCCTGGAGGGGCTGAGGTGTCCACTCAAGGTGTAGAGCCCCTGGAGGGGCTGAGGTGTCCACATAAGGTGTAGAGCCCCTGGAGGGGCTGAGGTGTCCACTCAAGGTGTAGAGCCCCTGGAGGAGCTGAGGTGTCCACTCGAGGTGAAGAGCCCCTGGAGGGGCTGAGGTGTCCACTCAGGGTGGAGAGACCCTGGAGGGGTTGAGGTGTCCACTCATGGTGGAGAGCCCCTGGAGGGGCTGTGGTGTCCACTCAAGGTGGAGAGCCCCTGGAGGGGCTGAGGTGTCCACTCAAGGTGGGGAGCCCCTGGAGGGGCTGAGGTGTCCACTCAAGGTGAAGAGCCCCTGGAGGGGCTGAGGTGTCCAGATACCCCAGTACTCTATTGAGCCAAGGAGGAGGTGATCATCCTGTGAACTGCCTAGACACTCACTACACGCTTTCTATCCCTACAGGGTTCTGGTGAGTGGGGAACTGAAGGGGAGCACGGAAGTCACTTGCTCTATGGCTCATTCGTGGCCAAATTTAGGCACAAATCACTCTGGTTAAAGCACAAAAGTCAATGGAAATTTTGACACTACATGCAATATTTTTTATTGGACTTCAAAATAGAAACATCATTTTTAAATGTACCAGACTCCGCTTTTTAAGGACTCTCTCAATGGATTTTCATTATTCATTTCATTTAATTATTTATCTTTATTGGAACTTTTTAAGTTTATTAACCATTACCTTGAAGATTGTGTTTTTATCTTTCACAAGCAATTACTAGTCACGTATGTTCAGGGTCTTCATGTGGGAGATTGCCGATTTAACTGGAAAGCACACGCAGACTAGATAAGAAAATATCACAATCTTGTTTTTGTACTTGCACATTTATTTTTAAAAAACGCAAAGTCATCACAGGGATAAAATATCACTAAATAAAGGAGCACAAACCAATACATATAAAAAATTCTTTGGTAAAGAGAACATGGAAAAAACACTCCTTACCCCCACTTTTCACCTGGGATAAGCAACCCAAATAGTGGTTCACTTTTCAGGTGACGGAAGTGAAAAACACCCTCCCTGCTCGCACACTCACCTGGAAAGAGTGATTCACTGTGGAGGATCACTCTTCGGGTGACGGGCAGCTCCACCAACCCTATACCTGCAAAAAATTATTTTCAAGGGGGTTCCAGTTGGGACCACCTCAAGGGAGGCAGCAGCCCAACCCACACCTAAGCACGGAATATAACCAGATTTACAAGCCCAATGACATGGGGAGGAAGATGCTATTGACATGACTGACCTATTTTGCCCATAATGACATTGACCTTATATGACCATGTGGCCATATTGGGTTCATGACGTCACGAGCATCCCTGCCCCTTTCCCTTTGTGTACGTGCGGCTGCGGGGCTGATTGGCCCAACAATAAAAAGGTATATTTCTTGGTTCGGACCAAACCCAAGCTCATCGCTAATATGGGCTAGGTGGCCAGGTGACTGTACCCACAATCCACTTTTCCCCAATTGACTTCCAGGTATCCCCTTTAAGAAGCCCTGGAATGGCACACCAAGGGCACCCTGAGCTGGCAGGTACTTTAACACTCACAAGCCCCCCCCCCCAACCTTCCTACCTACCCTTCCCTCTTCCCACCTTTCTCCCCCTCCTACCCATCCAGTTCCCCCAAATCCCTGATCCAACTCCCTCCCACTTCTTCTCCTTCCCCCTTCCCCGGCCCGCTCTCCTCCTATACCCACCCAACTCTTCCATCTATTTCCCTCCCCCCTTCCTATCATCCCCTTCTTCTACCCCCTTCCCAGGCCCTCTCCTCCTACCTACCCACCTCTCCCAACTCCCCCCATCTGCCCTTTTTCTCTCTTACCTACCCACCTCTCCCATCTCCCCAATCCCCTTCCATTTATCTTCCCTTCCCCCCTCTTACCGCCTTCCCAGGCCTGTTCCCCCTCTTATACCGACTGACCTCTCCCATCTCCCCCAATCACCCCCCTCCCCCTCCTATTATTGCCTCCCCTTTTCTTACCCCCTTCCCAGGCCCTCTTCTCCTATCCACCCACCTCTCCCATCTCCCCAATCCCCCCTCCCCATTTATCTTCCCTCACCCCCTCTTACCCACCTTCCCTGGCCCTCTCCCCCTCCTATACCAACTGACCTCTCCCATCTCCTCCAATCACCCCCCTCCCCCTCCCATTATTGCCTCCACTTCTCTTACCCCCTTCCCAGGCCCTATTCTCCTATCCATCCATCTCCCCCATTCCCACCCCCCCCACTTCTATCTTTCCCTCTCCTTCCTTTTAGCCCCTTCCTAGGCCCCCCCCCCCCTATACCCACCCACCTCTCCCAACTCCCCCGTCAACCGCCCTTCTCTCTTACCTACCCATTTCTCCCAACTCCCCGATTCCACCCCACCCCCCATTTATCTCCCCCCCCCTTACCCCTTTCCCAGGCCCTTTCCCCCTCCTATACCAACCAACCTCTCCCATTTCCCCCAATTACCCCCCTCCTATTATTGCCTCCCCTTCTCTTAACCCCTTCCCAGGCCCTCTTCTCCTACCCACCTCTCCCATCACCCCCATCCCCACCCCCCCTACTTCTATTTCCCTTCCTAGGCCCTCTCCCCCTCCAGTACTCACCCAACTCTCCCAACTCCCCCATCCACTGCCCTTCTCTCTTACCTACCCATTTCTCCAACTCCTGAACCACTGCCCTTCTCTCTTACCTACCCACCTCTCCCATCTCCCCGATTCCCCCCACCCCCCATTTATCTTCCCTCCCCCCCTCTTACCCCCTTCCCAGGCCCTTTCCCCCTCCTAACCAACCGACCTCTCCCATCTCCCCCAATCACCCCCCCTCCTATTATTGCCTCCCCTTCTCTTACCCTCTTTCCCAGACCCTCTTCTCCTACCCACCTCTCCCATCTCCCCCATCCTCAACTCCCCCCCTCCACTTCTATCTTCCCCTCTCCTTTCTTTTTGCCCCTTCCTAGGCCCTCTCCCCCTCCTGTACCCACCACCTCTCCCAACTCCCCCGTCCACCGCCCTTGTCTCTTACCTACCCATTTCTCCAACTCCCGAACCACTGCCCTTCTCTCTTACCTACCCACCTCTCCTATCCCCCCCCCCATTTATCTTCCATTCCCCACCTCTTACCCCCTTCCCAGGCCCTTTCTCCCTCCTATACCAATCCACCTCTTCCATCTCCCCCAAGCACCCCCCTCCCATCTCCTATTATTGCCTCCTCCTTCCTAGGCCCTCATCCCATCCTGTACCCACTTACCTATTACAACTCCCCCATCTCCAACCCCACTAGATGGATCTAAAGATCACAGATAAGAAGCATTTATCTCCTGTGATCCTTAGCTCCATCTAGTGGCCATAATGTGGTATTTTTCCAAACCATTCTATTTTTTTTATGAATGGACAACATTCAACTTGTAGAGAAAATAAGGAAAACATTTAATTTTGGACAGAGCATATGTACCAGCAGTTTCACTAGATGAATAACTATGTTATTTTTTATATAAATACATCTTTTTAAATACACACTATATTACCAAAAGTATTGGGACGCCTGCCTTTACACGCACATGAACTTTAATGGCATCCCAGTCTTAGTCTGTAGGGTTCAATATTGAGTTGGCCCAACCTTTGCAGCTATAACAGCTTCAACTCTTCTGGGAAGGCCGTCCACAAGGTTTAGGAATGTCTATGGGAATGTTTGACCGTTCTTCCAGAAGAGCATTTGTGAGGTCAGGCACTGATGTTGGATGAGAAGGCCTGGCTCGCAGCCTCCACTCTAATCCATCCCAAAGGTGTTCTATCGGGTTGAGGTCAGGACTCTGTGCAGACCAGTCAAGTTCCTCCACCCCAAACTCGCTCATCCATGTCTTTATGGACCTTGCTTTGTACACTGGTGCGTAGTCATGTTTGAACAGGAAGAGGCCACCCCCAAACTGTTCCCACAAATTTGGGAGCATGAAATTGTCCAAAACATCTTGCAGTGGCGTCGGCAGGGGGTGGCTGACCGTGGCTGAAGCCCCGAGTGGGTCCCCAAAAAGCCCTGGGTCTCGAGTGGGCAAGGTTCTATAATTAGCCCGAGCACAGCCGAGTCACATTGTAATTCCCGCCTTCTGGAGCCTGCAGCGCCTATGATGGACGTCCCACTGGTCCAATGGCGGGACCGCGGGATGTGTTACGTCCATCATAGGACCTGCAGGCTCCAGAAGGCGGGAATTACAATGTGGCCGCCGCGCCACATCCTCCTCCCTGCTGTGACGATGGGCACGCACCGCACATCACGGCTGAGCTGCTGCTGCAGGACACATGAAGTCTCCTGGTCAGGTAGGTCAGTGTGTGTATGTCAGGTAGGTCAGTGTATGTATGAGAGGTAGGTCATGTAGATCAGTGTATGTCAGGTAGGTAGGTCAGTGTATGTATGTCAGGTAGGTCAGTGCGTGTCAGGTAGGTAGGTCAGTGTATGTATGTCAGGTAGGTCAGTGCGTGTCAGGTAGGTAGGTCAGTGTATGTATGTCAGGTAGGTAGGTCAGTGTGTCAGGCAGGTGAGTTTAGTGGTCAGCATTGATGGGCACTGGTAAGCCAGGCAGCAACCAGCAAGTGAGCTTAACCCCCCCCCCCGCCACCCAACCCCACTGCCCAGCCAAAAAACCTCAGGCCACTAACGGCGCCCCCCCCCCACATGCTGGCCTTGGACTTTGGGCTGAAGCCCCTGGTCTTCTTGCCACCTAGCAACGCCCCTGATGTCTTGGTATGCTGAAGCCCTAAAAGAGTTACCTTCAGTGGAACTAAGGGGCCAAGCCCAACCCCTGACCTCAGCCCTTTGGGATGAATTAGAGCGGAGACTGTGAGCCAGGCCTTCTTGTCCAACATCAGTGCCTGACCTCACAATTGCGCTTCTGGAAGAATGGTCAAACATTCCCATAGACACACTCCTAAACCTTGTGGACAGCCTTCCCAGAAGAGTTGAAGCTGTTATAGCTGCAAAGGGTGGGCCAACCCAATATTGAACCCTACGGGACTAAGATTATGATGTCATTAAAGTTCATGTGCGTGTAAATGCACGTGTCCCAATACTTTTGGTAATATAGTGTATACATAGTATATTTGACTTGATATTTAATGTCCAAAAAGTTAAATGACTGTTTCTGCTCTATGGTAGGCAAGTGTCCCAATACTTTTGGCAATATAGTGTATGTGTACTAAACCACCAACCGATGAAGACCCATACACTTGTCTGTTGCTCCACCATCACTGTTGCTCCATGCATGCTCTAACCCTCTGCTGCAAAAATATCATAACTCACCCACTGTGTATTCATCCGGACTGATGACTGAGGACCACCTTTCCGGTATGAATGTGTAGAAGACCCTTTGGGACCATTTCTTGCCCCGCCCCCCTCCATTTGGACCAATGACTGCACTAATATGCTTCTTTTTTTTCTTTTGCAAAAAATTCTCTATTTGTCCCGTTTCTTTTCTTTCGAATAAAAAAGGGACACATTGATTCAGCTCTTAAAGCAGTGCCGGGTACCCAAATGTGACTTGGTATCAGCTCTTTACAGTCCCTGTACAGCCGAGCACCGAGTAGGGGAGGGAGAAGCAGCACAAAGAGCTAATTTATTTTTTTTGGCTGGAGTTCTACCTTAACATCTGGTTTAAAACAGCCCCGGGATAGATGAATTCTATGTGCGATGCTCTGCAGCAGAGGGGCACGTGGAGGACCTGGTGGGAACTCTGTGAACGGGTAGATATTAGGAAAGGTGGTGGCCGTCCAGGACTACAGAGGTCAACAAAGCGATAATAGGCAGGAAACGTTCGTTAGCGGCATGACAGTACATGTCTACCTCTAAACCCCCCCGCCCCCGTCCACTGTTGAGTGATGCTCTGCAGGGGGGAGATGATCTGCATCCAAGAAATGCAGCAATGCTCTGCACAGGGATGTAATGTTCTGCAGGGGGGGGGGAACAGACAGCAAGCGGAGGCAGAAAAAGCAGAAGGAGCAGGAGGGGGGGCAATGCTCGGTACAGGTGTGATGCTCTTCAGGTGAAAGCAATCAGATGCAGCAATGCTCTGCAGTTATAGGCATGCAAAAAAAAAAATAGAATAAAAAAAAAGCGTTGATGCTCTGCAGAGAAGTAAATGCCTAGCACACTGAATGAGGTGAAATGCTGAGCGGAAGGATGAGATGCTCTGCATGAGAGCTGTAGTGGCTACAGATGGATAGAGAGGCACGAATGTGAAGTGATGCTCTGCAGAGGATGCAATGACCTGTGACAGGTGGCGGGGCACCGCTTTTTGTAGAGGTGCAATGGTCTGCGTAATGAAGTTGAAGCAATGCTCTGCACACAGCCGCAATGGTCTGCAAAATGAAGTTGAAGCAATGCTCTGCACACAGCCGCAATGGTCTGCAAAATGAAGTTGAAGCAATGCTCTGCACACAGCGGCAATGGTCTGCATAATGAAGTGGAGCAATACTCTGCACACAGCTGTAATGGTCTGCATAATGAGGTGAAGCAATGCTCTGCACACAGCTGCAATGGTCTGCATAATGAAGTGAAGCAATGCTCTGCACACAGCTGCAATAGTCTGCATAACAATGTGAAGCCATGCTCTGCATACAGCTGCAATGGTCTGCATAATGACGTGAAGCAATACTCTGCACACAGCAGCAATGGTCTGCATAATGACGTGGAGAAATACTCTGCACACAGCTGCAATGGTCTGCATAATGAGTTGAAGCAATGTTCTGCACAGCTGCAATAGTCTCCATAATGAAATGAAGCAATGCTCTGCACAGCTGCAATAGTCTCCATAATGACGTGAAGCAATGCTCTGCACACAGCAGCAATGGTCTGCATAATGAAGCAAGGCATTGCTCTGCAGCAAGGAGGAATGATCTGCATTACAAAGCGTGACAAGGGAGTGCTGCTCAGTACAATGAAGTGAAGAAATGCCCTTCAGACAGATGAAGTGGCCTGCATGAGGGAGCAGAGTAATGCTCTGCACACAAGGTGCAGTGGTTCCAATAAGCGTAGCAACGCTCTGCAGGGTGGTGCAGCAATCTGCATAATGAAGCGGAGCAATGATCTGCATGCAAAGTGAAACAAAAGCAGCAAAGACAGCAGCAGCAATGCTCTGCGGGCGGCGTAATGATCTGCATTATGAAATGAAGCAATGCTCTGCAGCGGAGCAGTGGAAGCGCCACATGCATGATGATCTGCGGACACATGACACACAAAGCGTGATGTTCTGTAGAGGTCAGAGACAGTCCTGCAGGGATTCGGCAGCACAAGTGAGGCAAGTTTACATAGAATACCTGATTCTGCCTCTGAACGGAGGTCTGACGAACTCCAGATGTGGAGGCGGATCTGCCAAGGCGATAACTACCTCCAAAATCTGCAGGGACAAACGGAGGACAAAAAAGAAGTAAATGGCAGTTTTTAAAGCATTACTGTGTGTAACCACTAGGGGGCGGTAGAGACCAGGAGCAGGAGAGCTGGCCAATGGGTTATTTTTCAAAGGTCTATTTACAGTTCAATATCAGAGCCATTTATAAAAAAGATATTTAAGAGTTTAGCATTACGGTTTGTTATTCACCCAGAAAGCCCGGTCAGGAGTCGGGACAATGGAACGGCTTTGTTCATACTTTTTAGTCATTTACCCGAAAATAATAAATGATGTCACTTGTTCTATGCTTTTCCTCCAAGAATAGCGAGCAGGCTTGGCAAATGGACTGTGCAATTTTTTTTCCAGGCAAACAGCACGGTCTTCATTTCTAATTCAAGACTACGAATAACCATCCATAGTCCTTTTTTTTTCGTTCCAAGACTATGAGGCTGACGGACTGGGCCCCTTTTCTGGGAACTAGAGATAGGCCAGCAGCTGGACCCATCAAAGCCATAGAAAACCAGATGGACAAACTGTACTTTTTTTATTCGAGTTTGGAAAATTTAGTTTGAAAGTTCTTCTCTTCTTCATATGAAGTCTACTGAGATCGTAAAAGGTTCTATGTTCTCTTCACCCAAGCCTAAACAACTAAAGCCTAGTACACACGGGCCAAAATGCTGGGGTGTTATTGGCCCAGTTCCATAGAAACTGGCCAACATTCAGCCCATGTGTATGGTTTGGCTGGCTTCTGTCGAAGGAGCATGACCGAAAAAGGTCTGCCGACCAGCTCCAGGTCCGTACAGAGCTTTTGCTCGAAGGCTGGCCATAGACATCGCGATGATGGAGAAAGCCCTCCCGCAGAGCCATTGTGTTTTCCCGGAGAACACATTGGGGTTGGTTTACTAAAACTGGAGAGTGCAAAATCTGGTGCAGCTCTGCATAGAAACCAATCAGCCTCAAGGTTTTATTGCCAAAGCTTAATTGAACAAGCTGGAGTTGGAAGCTAGTTGGCTACCATGCACAGCTGCACCAGATTCCGAGTGCACCAGTTTTAGAAATCCCCATCCAGTGTCTGTTGCTAGTGACTTTAACAGCTGAAGGCAATAATCGCATTGTCAAATCTGACAGGCTGGTTGTCCCCAAGTTGATTGAGCAATCAACTTGGGGACATTCAGCCTGCCAATACACGGTTCAAATCTCATCTGGCTCCTGGTGAACTGGCTGATATTCGAACCATCTATAACCAGCTTGAAGCTACAAAAAGACTCTAGAAGGTCCATGCTTTCAGTCTAATGCCGAGTGGACTTTACGGCAGACTTTGCCCGGCGGACTTTTCGACGGACTTTACGACGGACTTTCTGAATGAACGGACTTGCCTACACACAATCAACCAAAGTCTGACGAATTCGTACGTGATGACGTACGACCGGACTAAAACAAGGAAGTTCATAGCCAGTAGCCAATAGCTGCCCTAGCGTGGCTTTTTGTCCGTCGAACTAGCATACAAACGAGCGGACTTTTCGACCAGACTCGAGTCCATCGGATAGATTTGAAACATGTTTCAAATCTAAGTTCGTCCAACTTTTGAGATAACAAAGTCCGCTGGAGCCCACACACGATCGAATTGTCCGACGAAATCCCGTCCGCCGGGCAAAGTCTGCCGTAAAGTCCGCTCGTGTGTACGCGGCATTAGCCTGCTGGAAACCTCTGAAAGACTTTGCTCTTCATCCAAGCCTACAAATGTCTCTAAACAGATTTGTGTTCCCCTATCTAAGCCTGCAGGAAACCTCTGAAAGAACCGTGCACTCCATCTAAGCCTACAGAACGTCTCTAAACAGGACAGAAAACCTCTGAAAGAACTGAGTTCTCCACCTAAGCCTAATGAACTTCTGAAAGGACTGTGCTCTCCATCTAATGTCGCGAACACACGGTCGGACTTGCCAAAGGGACAAGCACCGTCGGCATTTCCGACGGAAAAATTTAGAGCATGTTCTCTATCTGAGTCGGTCGGAAATGCCAACAGAAAAAGTCCGATGGGGCATACACACGGTTGGATTATCCGACCAAAGGCTCCCATCTGACTTTTTCTGATGGAAATTCTGACCATGTATACGCGGCATAAGGCATATAGGGGAAACACTGGAAGGACTGTGCTCTCTATCTATGACATATAGGGGAAACACTGGAAGGACTGTGCTCTCTATCTATGACATATAGGGGAAACACTGGAAGTACTCTCCATCTAATGCCGCGTACACACGAGCGGACTTTCCGGCATACTTGGTCCGGCGGACCAGAGTGTGCCGGACAATCCGCCCGTGTGTGGGCGGCGGCGGACTTTTTTCCGGCGGACTTCTTCCCAAAAGCCCGCCGGACCTAGATTTTAAACATGTTTTAAATCTTTCCGTCGGACTCAGTTTCGGGCGGAAAGTCCGCTCGTGTGTGTGCTGGTCCGACGGAAAGCCCGCTCGTGTGTAGGCTGGTCCGACAGACCAAATACGACACGAGGGGATGGTATTGCATCTCGCGCTCGCTGCAATAGGAAAAACAAATCTTCCTATTGCGGCGAGCGCGGGGCATACCAGGCCCTTAGGTCTGGTATGGATTATAAAGGGGAACCCCGCTACGCCGAAAAAACGGCGTGGGGCCCCCCTAAAATCCATACCAGACCCCGATCCGAGCACGCAGCCTGGCCGGTCAGGAAAGGGGGTGGGGACGAGCGAGCGCCCCCCCCCCTCCTGAACCGTACCAGGCCACATGCCCTCAACATGGGGGGTGGGTGCTTTGGGGGAGGGGGGCGCCCTGCGCCCCCCCCCCCAAAGCACCTTGTCCCCATGTTGATGAGGACAAGGGCCTCTTCCCGACAACCCTGGCCGTTGGTTGTCGGGGTCTGCGGGCGGGGGCTTATCGGAATCTGGGAGCCCCCTTTAATAAGGGGGCCCCCAGATCCCGGCCCCCCACCCTATGTAAATGAGTATGGGGTACATGGTACCCCTACCCATTTACCTAGGAAAAAAGTGTAAGTAATAAAACACACTACACAGGTTTTTAAAATATTTTATTAAACAGCTCCGGGGGGGGGGATCTTCCTCCGGCTTCGGGGGTCTTCTTCCGGCTTCGGGGGTCCCTCCGCTTCATCTTCTCCCGGCGTCCGGTTGGTTCTTCTCCGCTCTCCGGCCTCTTCTCCCGGTGTCGCAGGTCTTCGGCCGGCCCCTCCGCTCTCTTCATGTAGCTCTATTGCGAGCGGAGGTCCGGACTTCTGGGCTTCTTGGCTTCTTGGCTTCTTGGCTTCTCTTCTCTTCTCTTCCCCCAGATGTTGACACGACGCTCTCTCCGGCTGGACTGGTCTCTGAGGGCTGCGTTGTGACTTATATAGGCGGAGACCCCGCCCCCATATGATGTCACAGTCCCTGGGCATGCTGGGACTGTGACGTTTTAGGGGGCGTGGTCGACCACGCCCCCTAAAACGTCACAGTCCCAGCATGCCCAAGGACTGTGACATCATATGGGGGCGGGGTCTCCGCCTATATAAGTCACAACGCAGCCCTCAGAGACCAGTCCAGCCGGAGAGAGCGTCGTGTCAACATCTGGGGGAAGAGAAGAGAAGAGAAGCCAAGAAGCCAAGAAGCCAAGAAGCCCAGAAGTCCGGACCTCCGCTCGCAATAGAGCTACATGAAGAGAGCGGAGGGGCCGGCCGAAGACCTGCGACACCGGGAGAAGAGGCCGGAGAGCGGAGAAGAACCAACCGGACGCCGGGAGAAGATGAAGCGGAGGGACCCCCGAAGCCGGAAGAAGACCCCCGAAGCCGGAGGAAGATCCCCCCCCCGGAGCTGTTTAATAAAATATTTTAAAAACCTGTGTAGTGTGTTTTATTACTTACACTTTTTTCCTAGGTAAATGGGTAGGGGTACCATGTACCCCATACTCATTTACATAGGGTGGGGGGCCGGGATCTGGGGGCCCCCTTATTAAAGGGGGCTCCCAGATTCCGATAAGCCCCCGCCCGCAGACCCCGACAACCAACGGCCAGGGTTGTCGGGAAGAGGCCCTTGTCCTCATCAACATGGGGACAAGGTGCTTTGGGGGGGGGCGCAGGGCGCCCCCCTCCCCCAAAGCACCCACCCCCCATGTTGAGGGCATGTGGCCTGGTACGGTTCAGGAGGGGGGGGGGGGCGCTCGCTCGTCCCCACCCCCTTTCCTGACCGGCCAGGCTGCGTGCTCGGATCGGGGTCTGGTATGGATTTTAGGGGGACCCCACGCCGTTTTTTCGGCGTAGCGGGGTTCCCCTTTATAATCCATACCAGACCTAAGGGCCTGGTATGCCCCGCGACGGGGCTAGCAAGGTGTCAATCTCGCCGATAAAAGCGGCAAGATTGACATCCTTTTCTAGTCCCGTCGCACCTGAGTCACGTTCAAAATGAACGGACTTGTCCGTGTGTGGGCAAGTCCGTTCATTCTGAAAGTCCGCCGGAACTCCGGCGAAAGTCCGTCGGAAAGACGGGCGGACTTAGCCCGCCGGAAAGTCCCGGCGTGTGTGGGCAAGTCCGTCCGTTTTAAAGTCCGGCGCACCTGGCGGACAAAGTCCGTCGGAAAGTGTGCCGGACCAAGTAGGATAGAAAGTCCGCTCGTGTGTACGCGGCATAAGACTACAGATTATCTCTAAACAGGTCAGAAAACCACTGAAAGAACTGTGTTCTCCATCTAAGTCTACAAAGAACATGTGAAAGGACTGTGCACTCCATCTAAGCCTACAAAGAAAGAACTTCTGCAAGGACTGACTTTTTCATCTTAGCCTACAAAAAACTTCTGAAAGGACTGTGACCTCCTTCTAAGCCTTCAGAGAACCTCTAAAATGACTATGCTCTCAATCTAAGCCTACAGAGAGACCCTGAAAGCAGTGGCGTCACTAGGGTTGGTGTCACCTGGTGCGGTAATACATGGTGTCACCCTCCCACTCCCCTGCACTAAGCAGGCTAGTGGGTCGGTGTGGTTCTCCCCTCCCCTTAACCTACCACAATAGATGGAGATGGGATGTGATTGGGGGGATGGATGGAGCCGGAATTGGATTGTGGGGGGATGGATGGCACGGGGATGGGATCAGGGGGGTGGATGACGTGGGGATAGGATCAGGGGGGATGGATGGAGTGGGTATGGGATCAGGGGGGGATGAATGGAGCCAGGATGGGATTGAGGAGACGGATAGAGCCAGGATGGGATCGGGATCAGGGGGGATGGCTGGAGCGGGGATGGGATCGGGGGCATAGATGGAGCCGGGATGGGACTGGGGATGGGATCAGGGGGGTGGATGGAGCAGGTATGGGATCAGAGGGGATGGATGAAGCTGGAATGGGATTGGGGGGATGGATGGAGACGGGATAGGATCAGGGGGGACGGATGAAGCCGGGTTGGGATCAGAGGGGATGGATGGAGCCGGGATGGGATCAGGGGGGATGGATGAGCGGGTATGGGATCGGGGGGATGGATGGAGCTGGGATGGGATCAGGATCAAGGGGGATGGATGCGCGGGTATGGGATCAGGGGGATGGATGAGCGGGTATGGGATTGGTGGGTGGGTGGAGCTGGATGGGATTGGGGGGTGGATGGAGCCAGAATGGGATTTGGGGGTGGATGGATCCGAGATAGGATCTTTGATTTGGGGGGGTGAAAGGATATGTGTTAGGGGGTGCTTTGGGAGGGGAGAGGAATTGCGCTGGGGGGAGGGGGGTCAAACTTCAAATCTGCCCTCTCCTACTTCTAGTACAAGTCCTCTCCAACCCAAAACAAAGAGCACCCCCTAGCACCTATTCTCTAACCCCCCTAAAAGCACTCCTGGCAGCATAGTTGTTACCTGCCAATGCCCCCAACCACTATGTCCCCCTCCTCTGCAACACTCCTGTTGCATACCTCAGGGCAGGTGCTGTAGCATGATGTTATCCCTCCACATCCTCGGGTCTTCCTCCCTGCCCGTGTACATGTCAGAGCCAACTCAGCCAAGGAGGAAGCTGCAGTGAGTGCAGCCGTGGCCGCGCCGTGTGGTGGTGTGTGTGGGGACGGTCGGATCCCGGGCAGCCAGTCTATTTCTGCCTCACTTCCTCCTCCCCCACTCTCCCCGCAAAGAGCAGAGGAGAGGAGATCCCGGAAGGGAAGGAGGGAGCCGAGGCGGTGGCGCCCCTCTCAATCCGGTGCCAGTCTGAGCTGGGTGTTACCCGGGTGCGGGCCGCACCCCCATAGCAACACCACTGCCTGAAAGGACTGTGCTCTCCATCTGAGGCATATAGGGGAAACACTGGAAGGACTGTACTCTCCATCTAAGACTACAGATTGTCTCTAAACAGGTCAGAAAACGACTGAAAGAACTGTGTTCTCCATCTAAGTCTACAAAGAACATGTGAAAGGACTGTGCACTAGGGTTGCCACCTGTCCGGGATTCACCCCGGACAGTTCAGGTTTTGAATCATGTGTTCGGTTTTCAGTCCACCTGAAACCCGGACACAATATTCAGACAGAAATGTGGCTCAGAACAGGGCCCCATAGGAGTATGAGGGGACATTATGCACGCCACATTACTATTTTACTTTGGAGCACCCAAAGGTGTCCCAGGACTGTTACAATCCTATAGTGTATGTAAAAAAAATATTTTTACTGTGCGCTGCTAAAGTGTTCGGGTTTGACTTGAGTAAAAAATGGCAACCCTACTGTGCACTCCATCTAAGTCTACAAAGAACATGTGAAAGGACTGTGCACTCCATCTAAGCCTTCAAAGAAAGAACTTCTGCAAGCACTGACTTTTTCATCTTAGCCTACAAAAAACTTCTGAAAGGACTGTGATCTCCTTCTAAGCCTTCAGAGAACCTCTAAAATGACTATGCTCTCAATCTAAACCTACAGAGAGACCCTGAAAGGACTGTGACCTCCTTCTAAGCCTTCAGAGAACCTCTAAAATGACTATGATCTCAATCTAAGCCTACAGAGGGACCCTGAAGGGACTGTACTCTCCATCCAGAAAGTCTGGGAAAGGGCTGTGTTTGTCTGTCAAAGCCTATAGACAGCCTTTAGAAGTACTATGCTCTACATGTAAATCTGGCCATACACTCTTAGATTTTAATTTTTTTTGTTCATACAACATGGATGGAATAATCTCTCACCAAACATACCCTGTATCTATTTGGAAGAAAGGGCTGTGCTGTCCATTTCAGCCAATAGGGATCCTCTGAAAACACTGTTCTCTCTATCTAAGCCTACACAGACCTTCTGAAAGGACTGTGCTGTCTGTCTAAAACTGTAGAGAGCATCTAAAAGTAGTTTGTTTTACAGTGTCTTGAAAAAGTATTCATACCCCTTGAAATTTTCCACATTTTGTCATGTTACAACCAAAAACGTAAATGTATTTTTTTGGGATTTTATGTGATAGACCAACCCAAAGTGGCACATACCGTATATACTCGTGTATAAGTCGAATTTTTCAGCCCTTTTTTTGGGGCTGAAAGTGCCCCCTCGACTTATACTCGAGTCACCGCCGTCTGTCTGCATGATCAGCGTGTCATGCAGGCAGACGGCGGCCGGCGTGTGATGATAGTGTTCGGAGGCTATTCCAGCTTTCAAAAGCCGCGCCTCCTGCTCGTCTGTGATAGGCTGAACAGCTGTCAGTGTACAGCCTATCACGGACATTCTCTCATCCTCGTCCGTGGTATGAGAATGAGAGAATGTCCGTGATAGGCTGACTGCTGACTGCCTTTTACAGACAAGGAGGAGGTGCGGCTTTTGAACAGTGGAATGGCCGCCAAACAGTATCATCACACGCCGGCCGCCGTCTGAGGATGGAGATCGCCACAGGGAGGCTGCACAGTACACAGGTAGGCTGCACATGCACACAGGACGTATGCACACAGGACATGTACAGGACACAGGACACAGGACACATGTACAGGACACAGGACACATGTACAGGACACAGGACACATGTACAGGACACAGGGACACATGTACAGGACACAGGACACATGTACAGGACACAGGGACACATGTACAGGACACAGGTAGGCTGCACATGCACACAGGACATGTACAGGACACAGGGACACAGGGACACAGGACACATGTACAGGACACAGGACACATGTACAGGACACAGGGACACATGTACAGGACACAGGACACATGTACAGGACACAGGTAGGCTGCACATGCACACAGGACGTATGCACACAGGACATGTACAGGACACAGGGACACAGGGACACAGGACACATGTACAGGACACAGGACACATGTACAGGACACAGGGACACATGTACAGGACACAGGACACATGTACAGGACACAGGGACACATGTACAGGACACAGGACACATGTACAGGACACAGGGACACATGTACAGGACACAGGGACATATGTACAGGACACAGGGACACATGCACAGGATACAGGGAGGCTGCATAGGACACAGGTAGGCTGCACATGCACACAGGACGCATGCACACAGGACATGTACAGGACACAGGACACAGGACACATGTACAGGACACAGGACACATGTACAGGACACAGGGACACATGCACAGGATACAGGTAGGCTGCACAGGACACAGGGAGGCATGCAGCTGCAGATGGACATTGTTGACCCTCTGCATTTCTCACCCTCGTCTTATACTCGGGTCAAAAAGTTTTTCCCAGTTTCTTGTGGTAAATTAGGGGCCTCGACTTATACTCGAGTATATACGGTAATTGTGAAGTGGAAGGAAAATGATAAATGGTTTTCTAAATTTTATACAAATAAATATCTGAAAAGTGTGGCGTGCGTTTGTATAGCGCCCCCCCAAGTCAATACTTTGTAGAACCTCCTTTCGCTGCAATTACAGCTGCAAGTCTTTTTGGGGATGTCTCTACCAGCTTTGCACATCTAGAGAGGGACATTTTTGCCCATTCTTCTTTGCACAATATATCAAGCTCTGTCAGATTGGATGGAGAGCGTCTGTGAACAGCAATTTTAAAGTCTTGCCACAGATTCTCAATTAGATTTAGGTCTAGACTTTGACTGGGCCATTCTAACACATGAACATGCTTTCCAAACCATCCCATTGTAGCTCTGGCTGTATGTTTCGGGTCGTTGTCCTGCTGGAAGGTGAACCTCCGCCCCAGTCTCAAGTCTTTTGTAGACTCTAACAAGTTTTCTTCTAAGATTGTCCTGTATTTGGCTTCATCCATCTTCCCATCAACTCTGATCAGCTTCCCTGTCCCTGCTGAAGAAAAGCATCCCCACAACATGATGCTGCCTCCATGTTTCACGGTGGAGATGGTGTGTTCAGGGCAATGTCCAGTGTTAGTTTTCCACCACGCATAGCGTTTCGCTTTTAGGCCAAAAAGTTAAATTTTGGTCTCATCTGACCAGAGCACCTTCTTCTACATGTTTGCTGTGTCTCCCACATGGCTTCTTGCAAATTGAAAACGGGACTTCTTATGGCTTTCTTTCAACAATGACTTTCTTCTCACCACTCTTCCATAAAGGGCAGATTTGTGGAGAGCACCACTAATGGTTGTCCTGTGGACAGATTCTCCCACCTGAGCTGCGGTTCTCTGCAGCTACTCCAGAGTTACCATGGGCCTCTTGGCTGCTTCTCTGATGAATGTTCTCCTTGCCTGTCAGTTTAGGTGGACGGCCATGTCTTGGTAGGTTTGCAGTTGTGCCATAATCTCTCCATTTTCAGATGATGGATTGAACAGTGCTCCGTGTGATGTTCAAAGCTTGGGATATTTTTTTATAACCTAACCCTGCTTTATACTTCTCCACAATGTTATCCCTGACCTGTCTGGTGTATTCCTTGGTCTTCATGATGCTGTTTATACATGAAGGTTCTCTAACAAACCTCTGAGGGCTTCACAGAACAGCTGTATTTATACTGAGATTAAATTACACACAGGTGGACTCTATTTACTAATTAGGTGACTTCTGAAGGCAATTGGTTCCAATATATAAGATTTTAGTTAGGGGTATCAGAGTAAAGGGGGCTGAATACAAATGCACGCCACACTTTTCACATATTTATTTGTAAAAAATGTTGAAAACCATTTATCATTTTCCTTCCACTTCACAATTATGTGTCACTTTGTGTTGGTGCATCACATAAAATCCCAATAAAATACATTTATGTTTTTGGTTGTAACATGACAACATGTGGGGTATGAATACTTTTTCAAGGCACTGTATATCCAAGCAACTGAGAGCCCCCGAGGGTACTGTATCTATAGTATCCAAGACCATAGAAATCCTCTGGAAAGACTGACTGAAAGAACAGCTTATGATTCACTTTATGAGCTATAAAATTGCCAGCTTAGCAATATCCCAATTATCCCATAAAATTTATAAGGATTACCTGTACTCCGATGACATGCTGGGAAGGTCTGACATGGCACAGGAAGCCCCGTCCTGGTCACCCCTCGGGCCATCGCACTGTCCAGGCTCTGCTGACTCCGAACAGGAATTCCGGACACTATAGGTGTATGGGCCCCCTTCTCCGACCTCCCAGCGTTCCCATTCCAGATGCGGGAGCCATCTGTAATTGCTGGAAAGAAAAAGTCTTAGTTGTCATCAATGGACCGCACTGTCCTGTCCTTAAGGTGGTCATCATGCATCGCCTGATAAAAGCAAGCCATTAAGCAGATCCAGTCCTTGCTTGTGGCCACTTATAAGTGTAGGGAGCTCAATAAAAAGTCAACAAAAGGTTGGAAGTGCTTGCAAAAGACCCACGTTTTCAGAGTGAAATATTTGTGTGGCAGGTCAAGCTTTCTATGGAAGTAAGGAAGGAACCCTTATCTACATACTGTATGAATATTGGCCAAGATTGTGGTGGGTCCTAGTGGTGTGGAGATATGAGAGAGGACAAGTAGGTCTTTAATCCTTGGTTGTAAGGTTATGGTTATCCATCATAATATCCATTTCTTAGAGTCATTTGACTTTTAACTGGACATCAGATGGATAACTTACCAAACTTTGTTCCTTGCGTGATCATTCAAGCTTTATGGTGGGGAAGTCAAATGGTGTTAATCTTACAGTTGCTTGTGCAATTGCCATGAATTTTTCCTCTTTCAGGTGTCTTTTGATAGTTATCATACACTGCCGATACCACTAGACGCATCCCAAACATGTTCCCGAATTTACACAGCTAGAGCTCTAGCAACCTAGCCCACGCAGGCTATGGCCTAGGATGGCAGAACTATCAAGGGAATCACACAGCCACCCAATCAACATGTGCAAGAAAGGCCCAGTATGTCGGCAGGTGCAGTCTGTTTTTCACGGTGGGTGGCACTCGACTACAGCAGCATTGCAGTTGGAAGAGAAGTCAAGAGGAACTTGGTTCCTCTATGGTTTCCTGGGTCACTGGGGAAACTATCCAATACCCACTGGAGAACTGGGGAACCCTTATCTCCATACTGTATGACTGTTGGCCAAGATTGTGGTGGGTCCTAGTGGTGTGGAGATACGAGGGAGGACAAGCAGGTCTTTAATCCTTGGTTGTAAGGTTATGGTTATCCATCATAATATCCATTTCTTAGAGTCATTCAACTTTTAACTGGACATCAGATGCAGAACTTACTAAACTTTGTTCATTGTGCGATCATTCATGCCTTATGGTGGGGAAGTCAAATGGTGTTAATCTTATGGTTGCTTGTGCAATTGCCATGCATTTTCCTCTTTTAGGTGTCTTTTGATAGTTATCATACACTGCTGATACCACTAGACGCATCCCAAACATATTCCAGAATTTGCAGCTAGAGCTCTACCAACCTAGCCCACGCAGGCCATGGCCTACGCTGGCAGAACTGTCAAGGGAATCACACAGCCACCCAATCAACATGTGTACGAAAGGCCTAGTTTGTAGGCAGGTGCAGTCTATGTTTTTCCACGGTGGGTGGCACTCGACTACAGCAGCTTTGCAGTTGGAAGAGAAGTCAAGAGGAACTTGGTTCCTCTATGGTTTCCTGGGTCACTGGGGAAGCTATCCAATTGGTTGCTGCCGCCCCATGTAACTGGCCAGCCATCTTGGGTCAGGCAAAGCCAATTTAAGGCTCCCGGGCTTGGCGCACATTCCCCCGTGTCGATACTGTAAGGACAGGTCACCCGTCTGACAGGGACAGCGATTAGTGGCAGGGAGAGGTTCCAGACTAATAGGGAAAGGATAGGGACACGCCATCCTTCCTGGAGACCTCCCCGTTTGGGTACGGACCAGCCCGGACCCCATTCCGCCCCTCTGAGACCTGCTCTACTACACATCACCGATACGTTCTGTGAGTGTTCCAGGTTGGGCGTCCAGCCAGGCATGTTGTGAATTATTAAACTGTGACATTAATACAAGTTCTGATCTTTTTCAACCAAACTCAGAGTGTTTGCTTGCCGTCGCACACCACGCCGCACTCCTCCACAAGTTTGCCAAAAGACATGAGAAACTGCACATGCATCAGTGTGTGGCTCTCCTCCACACAGAGCCATGGCTGGTGTGCACCTCTGTCTAGGGGAACGGGTGTTATAAGGTATATCATTGCACATCTGGTGTCTATGTGCACCTCACACATCCAGAGTAGACATGTGCGGCTCATTTCCGATTAAAGTTCAGACGAATTTTCGTTTTTTTTCTGAAATTCAGATGTATCCAAACTTCCGAATTACAATAGTACCAAATTTAAACAAATCCGAAATAATGAAAAAAAAATTTGGACGAAGTTCGAATCCTTTACGAATAGTTTTCAAATTAGAATTCGAAAAGTTTTCAAATTCGAATAATTTTCGATTCAAATAGATTTCGAATTTCCAAAGAGAATAAAATAGAATAGAAAAAAAAAATAATAGAATAGAAAAGAATAAAACAGAAAATAAAAGAATAGAATATAATAAAGTAAAAACAGTAAAACAGAACACAATAAAATATAAAATATAAGAACAGAATATACTAGAATATAATAGAAACAAATAGAATAGAATAACATAGAATATAACCTGCTTCTGAAATTCTAATTTCAAATAGAATACATTTATATTCGAATACATAAGAAAAGAATAGAATAGAAAAGAATAGAATAGAATAAAAAGAATAGAATAGAAAAGACTTAAAAAAAACAATAGCATATAATAGAATAGAAAGAATATAACCATTTCCTAAAATCCAAATAGAATCAATTTGAATTTGAATAGAATAGAAAAAAATAGGTTAAAATAGAATAGAAAATAACACATAAATAAAATAAAATAAAATAATAAAATAGAAAAGAATATAATAAACAAATAGAAAAAAGAATACAATTAAAAACACAATAAAATAGAATAGAATAAAAGAATATAAGCATTTACCAAAATTCAAATAGAATCAATTCGAATTTGAATAGAATAGAAAAGAATAGACTAGAATAGGAAGATGGTTATATTCATTCTATTCTGTTGTTTTTTTCTATACTATTGTGTTATTTTCTATTCTACTCTATTCTATTCAAATTCGAATTGATTCTGTTTGAATTTTGGAAAATGGTTATATTATTTCTATTCTATTGTTTGTTTAATTACATTCTTGTCTATTCTATTCAAATTTCAGAAGATGGTTATAATCTATTTAATTCTATTCTCTTTTATCTTCTATCCTATTTTGTTCTGTTTTACTTGGGTAAATGCACCAAATGAAAAGTGATCCTACGGCTGAGTATGGCTGGGGGTGGATGGGATGGCTGAGCATGGATGGATGGATAAGTATTGCTGAGTATGAATGGCTGAGCATGGATGGGTGGATAAGTATGACAGAGGGATGGATGAGTATGGATGGCCGAGTGTGGATGGCGGGATGGCTGAGTGTGGATGGCGGGATGGCTGAGTGTGGATGGCGGGATGGCCGAGTGTGGATGGCGGGATGGCCGAGTGTGGATGGCGGGATGGCTGAGTGTGGATGGCGGGATGGCTGAGTGTGGATGGCGGGATGGCTGAGTGTGGATGGCGGGATGGCTGAGTGTGGATGGCGGGATGGCCGAGTGTGGATGGCGGGATGGCCGAGTGTGGATGGCGGGATGGCTGAGTGTGGATGGCGGGATGGCTGACTGTGGATGGCGGGATGGCCGAGTGTGGATGGCGGGATGGCTGAGTGTGGATGGCGGGATGGCCGAGTGTGGATGGCGGGATGGCTGAGTGTGGATGGCAGGATGGCGGTTTGTCTACATGTGATCGCTCCGTCATTTGACGGAGCGATCACGTGGTAAATGGCCGATGTCAGCGGCCATTTACCGTGATCCGTGATGCCATGGATACTCCCGTGTGCGTGCCCCAGGGTTATCGAGCCGCACTGTAGCCGTCATTCGTCTATAGTGCGGTCGGCAAGTGGTTAACTATACTATATTACCAAAAGTATTGGGACACCTGTCTTTACAAGCGCATGAACGTTAATGGCATCCCAGTCTTAGTCTGTAGGGTTCAATATTAAGTTGGCCCACCCTTTGCAGCTTCAACTCTTCTGGGAAGGCTGTCCATAAGGTTTAGGAGGGTGTCTATGGGAATGTCTAGGCCACGGTCTCAGCTTTATTTCATCCCAAAAGTTTGAAGGGTGAAGTCAGGGCTCAGACTGTGCAGGTCAGTCATGTTCCTCCACCCCAAACTTACTCATCCATGTCTTTATGGACCTTGCTTTGTGCACTAGTCCAAATCATTTGGTGGAGGGGGGATTATGGTACGGGGTTGTTTTTCAGGGGTTGGGCTTGGTCCTTTTGTTCCAGTAAAGGGAACTCTTAAGGTGTCAGCAAACCAAGACATTTTGGACAATTTCATGTTCCCAACTTTGTGGGAACAGTTTGGGGATGGCCCCTTCCTGCTCCAACATGTCTGCGCACCAGTGCACAAAGCAAGGACTATAAAGACATGTATGAGCGAGTTTGGGGTGGAGGAACTTGACTGGCCTGCACAGAGTCCTGACCTCAGCCCAATAAAACACCTCTGGGATGAATTAGAGTGCAGACTGCGAACCAGGCCACATCAGTGCCTGTCTGACCTCACAAATGCTCTTCTGGAAAATGGTCAAACACTCCCATAGACACCCTCCTAAACCTTGTGGACAGCCTTCCCAGAAGAGTTGAAGCTGTTAAAGCTGCAAAGGGAGGGGGCAACTTAATATTAAACTCTACTGACTAAGACTGGGATGCCATTAAAGTTCATGTGCGTGTAAAGGCAGGCATCCCAATACTTTTGGTAACATATTGTATCATAGCATCCTTCCTTGTGGTCATTTGCTAACTGGCGGGGCGCATACAAGGAAAAAAAGGCCCTGGCCTAGAATAATTTCACTAGCTTGGCAAAGACGACATGGCTATTTAGAGCACAGATGCCACCAAATCTAGATTTATTGACTTACGTTCTCCAAGTTGACTTCTACGGCCACATGACATCCTTCTTTGTAACTCCCACACTGAACCTGCTCGGTTATCTTCCATCTGTCCTGTTCCACTTCCACGAGGTTCTGAGGCCTGAACGATGGGTGTTCTTGAGCCCTTTAAGCTGTTCTCATATGCTGGTGGTCTCTTGCTTGCAGGGTACGTCCAGACAGGAGGAGAAGCCTGCTCCCCTTGTACCTGGTGGAGGTGTGCTGAGGGAGGTCGACTGGGGATTGGCGTCCCTGCTCCTGCACGGGATGCTGGGCAGATGAGTCCGGACAAGACTGAAATTTCCCTCTCAGTCTTTTCCTCTAATTGTGAGGCTGGTAGGAGTGAATGTGTCACCTTGACGGAAGAATATACCATGGTGTAGGAAAGAGCTTTGTCCCGAGCATGTCCATGAGGAATAGGCAACATGGATCCCCCTTTTTCCTGTAAGAAAGCTGACCCACGTGGGATTTCAGAGTCTGGCCTGCGTTGGACAGAGTTTTGAGGTGGTAGTGGGGTTGAGTGGCTACGGGCACGACCGGATGGTGGCAGGTGAACAGATGATGATGCTATGGAAGGCACCTCTTTGTGGGGCACTGGCAGCTTGGATGACACAGGCTGTGACGGCTTTGTGACTTTTTGGCCTTTGCCAGAAGGCTCACCCAGAAGAGGAGGTCTGTGCTGCAGAAGATTTGGAAATGGCGGAGGAATGTCAACCTCAGGAGTTCGAGGTGGCGGTGGTCGGCGACGCTGAGGATGACGAGGGATGGATGGGTGCTCTTCATGGACTGGGTATTTCATTTCTTCATATATAGCCTCTTCTTCACCATCTGACTCTTCTTCTGTTGGAGCTGGGGTGGGAGGGGGTGGAGGTCTCCGGGAGACATTGCCGACCATCTCAATGTAGACAGGTTCTTCGGGAGAAGGTGAAGAGGTGCGAGTGTTGGGATTTAGAATGGCAGATGAAGAGGCTGGACGATTGGCATAGGCCTCATCAAATGAAGCGGAGAGATGCGTGTGTGGGCTGCGCTGTGGCTTCTGCGGTGGCAACCGGCGAGAGTCAGAGGCACTTTTTAGGGACCCTACAAAAGAAATAAACATAAGATTTTCATAGGATTTTAATTTTTTTTTTAATTGTTTAACTTAGTTTGCTTTACAATGTTCATTTCAGGCTGGACTTCCCTTTCCAGCTCAAGCTCTATCTGGGCAATCTGAAAGTGTTCCTTGGCCAGCTACTGTAAATGTCAAAATCCCTTCAATGTTTTCTGGGTTTCTTGTGTGGCCTCCTAGTTAGACATAGTTAATACAGCATCAGGAAGCTTTCTGGTGCTTAGTAAATGT
Organism: Aquarana catesbeiana; assembly: GCA_037953035.1. Lineage (NCBI taxonomy): Eukaryota > Metazoa > Chordata > Amphibia > Anura > Ranidae > Aquarana > Aquarana catesbeiana. The sequence continues at coordinate 76,021 of JBBHAA010002111.1, forward strand.
CCATAGCACCTCAACTAGCTGTTCTGAACTTGAGCAACGACCCTACTCAGAGTAGATCCCACCACACTGCCCAGTTATTTCGTAGAATATGCCCAACAACCCTTTGGGACTTGTTTACACGTGCTTCAAAATGTCGCATTGGACACATTTTTTTAAAGCACCTTGAATGCCAACCAAAGCCCCTACACTAAAAAAAATGGTTACCTTACAGTCCTGTTCACATGCTGCATTTGCTTTGCTTAAAAAACTATACCCCGTGTCGCTTTCTTGGTGCTTCAAAGCGTCTCTAAAGCCTCCATAGAAGTCTATGGCAACGCTCTTTGAAAGGCTTTTATTCAGCGATAGCTTTGCTTTGTTTTGGATGTATTACAGGTATGAGACATCCCAGGATGCACTGGGAAATCAACAAGCGAACCGCAAAGACGTCATGAGCAGTCACTTCCAGTTCATGTGTATATATTCTGGAAGTGCCTGGTGCAGACGTCACACCTGGCGTGCAGCGTGGAGCAGCAGGAAGGTGAGCAGGGTCGGGACTGGAGCGGAACAACCAGCAGGCAGTAGATGTGGTGTGCAACATGGGAATGCTAGAGAAAGAGGACTGAGCGGCAGAGGATCAGCAGAGCTGGGGGACCACAGCAAGAGAAACTAGCAGCATGGTAGCAGTATAGCAGAAGGTGAGTGGGAACCAGAGAGAGAGGGGGGTCAACAAACCAGAGGATCACCAGAGCTGGAGGTTACTACTGAGTGTGGGGGATGAGCAGAGCTGGGGGTTACTACTGAGTGGGGATCAGCAAAGCCAGAGGTACTACTGAGTGGGGTATCAGCAGAGCTGGTGGTACTACTGAGCAGGGTATCTGCTAAACAGGGCCGTCTTAATAGCATCATGGGCCCCTGGGCAAAGTAATGCACTGGGGCCCCTACCAGCTTGCCCCAATTTACGCACCTACTTTCAAGAAATAAAGTATAAATAGTTGATAGAATTAAACATAGATTCATTAGTACTTTCAATAAAACCAATTTTACAAAAGGAAAACATTCCATAAATCAAAGGCTAATCAACACAAAGGGCACAGTACAGGGGGGAATGCAGAAGGGCACAGTACAGAAGGGGGCAGGAGGGCACAATACTAGGATCAGGAGGGCACAGTATAGGTTCTGGGACGCTTCTCGGGACACGGCCATCTCGGGACAGTTTAGTAAAAAGCATGAATGTCCCAGGCAGTTGGCAAATATGATGTAATGCAAGATTATTGTGGGGCCCCATGCACCTGGGGCCCCTGGGCAATGCCCAGGCGTGCCCTTGCATTAAGATGGCCCTGCTGCTAAACAAGGGTACTAATAAGCTGGAGATCTGCTGAACAGGGGTACTAATGAGCTGGGGATCTACTGAGTGGGGATACTACTGAGCCAGGGTCTTACTGGGCCCATTTAAAAGAAATAGAATATCAACACACAGGGCTTTTGCCAAGCTTCATTAAAGCCTCAAAAAAAGCATCACAAAGCATCAAAAACACATCAAAATAGCATGTTGAAGCGGTAGGCACTTTAATGTTTGTTACAGTCAAAGCAAGCGTACATGTGACCTTAGAAATCTAGGCCAGTGTTAAGCTGGCAGATTACTATAGGTGAAGAATCTGCTTGTCTGATGGTGGTTTCATGCCGATTTGCCCAACCATGGGACCTGATGCATGCTTGGTAAAGTGTATGTTCCCCCTGTTTAGAAAAGAGAAGAGCTCTTCATAAAACATTGAGCACTATACCCAAAAGGTTTTTTTGTTCCTTGGAGCAGCCACTACCAGGCCTAACTCTCAACAACCAATGCTTTGTTTTCAAATACTAGTCTTTGGACTAGAACGCTTATACATCTATTGCATAGATTGGCCTGGTTTAGCTCTTCTATAGCCTGGACAGGAGACTTTAGAACATATATGGAGGAACCTGTAAAAGTCTTTATGTGGATAAAATGATGGAATACCTGCAGGTACTCTTGGTTTTACGTATTTGCCTGCTCTTACCTTCTTTTCTGAGCCTACGTTCCTCTGCTGTCCTCCCATCTCCACCAAAGCTGAGTTTTGTGCTGGGGTTCCTCTTGGGTTTAGCCGGGGCCCTCCTCCCAGGTGGACCCCCTTCATTTCCGCTCTCCTCTGGTGCACTGCCCACCGAGTGACAGGAAAGGGATCGAGGGGCCATGGCACTAGCACAAGGGAGAGGGGCCCGCTCCTGAGAGGCTGGCATCGTCATGAAGCCCATTCGAAAGTGGCGGCGGAAGGAAGCCATGTCCCGAACCTTACCAGAGCTGCAAAAGAATACAGATAAGCGAGTTTATACAATTTTCACCAAGAAGGAGTCTCAATGAAATGTAATAACAAAAACAAATTATCCAACACATTTAGTTTCCAGCAGCTGCCTGATACTTTACTGTAATTGCAGTCAAACTTTTGAGCTTTTACTTTAAGGCTCTTCCCCAGCCTAGACCATGGGTCTCCAAACTTTCTAAACAAAGGGCCAGTTTACTGTACTTCAGACTTTAGGGGGCCTGAACTGTGGCCATTGGGAGACAAACATACCCCAGTGTCAGTGGAAATAAAAAGCTTACATAGTGCCTGTGGTCAGTAGGAGTACAAATTGTGCCCCATCATTGGTATCAGTGGAAGGAATAGTGCCCCATCGTTGGTGTCTGTGGGAGGAATGGTGCTCCATCAGTGGGAGGAATAGTGCCCCAATGTTGGTGTCAGTGGGAGGAATAGTGCCCCAATGTTGGTTTCAGTGGAAGGAATGGGGACCCATCGTTGGTGTCTGTGGGAGGAATAGTGCCCCATCAGTGGGAGGAATAGGTCCCCATTATTGGTGTCAGTGGAAGGGATAGTGCCCCACAATTGTCGTGAGTATGAGGCACAGAGCTCCATCATTGGTGTTAGTGGGAGGAACAGAGCTCCATCATTGGTGTCAGTGGGAGGAATAGTGCCCAATGTTGGTGTCAGTGGGAGGAATAGTGCCCAATGTTGGTGTCAGTGGGAGGAATAGTGCCCAATGTTGGTGTCAGTGGGAGGAATCGTACCCCGTTATTGGTGTCAGTTGGAGGAATTGCGCCCCATCGTTGCTTTCAATGGGAGGAATTCTGCCCCATTATTGGTTTCAGTGGGAGAAATAGTGCCCCAGTGTTGGTGTCAGTGGAAGAAATAATGCCCCATCATTGGTGTCAGTAGTAGATATAAGGCCCAGTCATTATTGTCATAGAAGGAATAGTGCCCCATCCTTGGTTTCAGTGGGAAGAATAGTGCCTCGTATCAATAGGAGGAACAGTGCTCCAAGGGCATTAAGGAAAGCAAAGGGCCGCATTTGGCCCAGAGGCCACAGTTTGGAGACGACTGGAGACCACTGTCTTAGACCAATCACCTTTGGAGATGGTAGCCTGCTGGGTGGGAAGAAATGTATTTGCCTCTAAAGGTTGGACAAGCCGGTTCTGATAGCTGGGTCAGAGTAAGGATTTCTAAGTTAAGCACATCATCCCGATCAGACTGACCCATTTAGTCAGTCCCTAGGTGGTTCCATAAGGCCAGGACACTACCATTTTATATCTGCACGCAGCTCATAACTCTCATCCAAACCTGGTTAACTCTTTTCTACCCTTAATTCCTTACTTTACCCCCTACTTCCTCCACCCACCAACTTGCTTACTGCCCAGGAGATTGCCAATCATTTCAAAAACAAAATCGACACAATTCGTGATGAGATATCCAGCGTCCAGCTTTCTCCCCCAACCAACAAACCAGCTCCAACACCACCCTCACACCATACTTTCCTCCTTCAAGTTTCCAAGCTCCTTTCTATGGCCCACCTCACTACCTGTTCCCTCATAATTACTGCGGCCACCTTCCTGATCTATAATAAACTCTCTACCCCACATTTTCAACATCTCAATCTCCTCTGGCACCTTTCCCTCCTCGCTCAAACATTCACTGGTTTCCCCCATACTTAGAAAACCCTTACTGGACCCCAACTGTTTGAATAACTTAAGACTTAGCTTCCTGCTCCCATTTGCCTTTAAGCTTGTTGCTACCTCACTGACAACAATCTTCTCGATCCCCTACAGTTCAGCTTGCGCCCACAACAATCCACTAAAACTGCCTTACTAAAACCTCAACCAACAATAACGTACTAACTGCTGAAAACCAACAGCCATTACTCCATACTCATACTCTTAGATCTTTCTGCTGCCTTTGACGCAGTTGACCACCCACTCCTTCTCAATAAACTCCACTCCCTGGACCTCCGCGACTCTGCTCTATGCTGGTTCTCCTCCTACCTATCTCAGAGCACTTTCAGTGTCACATACAACTCCATCTCCTCCGCCCCTTGTCCTCTTTCTGTTGGGGTACCCCAAGGCTCCCTCCTTGGGCCCCTCCTATTTTCTCTCTAAACCTCTTCCCTGGGCCAGTTGATAACCTCCCATGGTTTCCAATACTACCTCTATGCTAACGACACCCAGATCTATCTCTTGACCCCTCAACTCACCCCCTCACGTATCACAAATTTACATGAGCAACATATTAGTATGGATAAACAAATACTTGGGGGACACACCCTAAAAAATGCATTAAAGATGGTGCAGCCATAAGACCATACAAACAGAACAAAATATTACAGCTCATACATACAAAAATGACATTTAACTCCTGCAAGGCTATTTAAAACACCTGAACATTTTCAAACAAATATGGGGATTTAGTCACACCGTATGGCTTAAGTCCATTTTCTGCGTCAAAGTACCCCATTGTCAGTGGGTCCTACGCCATTCGTAGAATGAGAGATCCTGCTTCTCTGAACCATGGGAGAAATACACTCCTCTATAAGGGAGAAATAAAGTATGTGCCCTCCAAGTATTTATTTGTCTATTGTATGGATTCCGACTAGATCCCTTGGGATGGAGCACCCCACCCCCCCACCATTACCTCTTAGTGTCCACCTGTGTTTTTTTAGGAGTCCTTTATTTCTCCCATATAGAGGAGTGTATTTCTCCCATGGTTCAGAGAAGCTGGATCTTCCATTCTATGGATAGCGTTGGACCCACTGACAATAGGGTACTTTGACGCAGTAAGTGGGCTTAAGAACCGTATAGCCATATGGTGTGACTAAATCCCCATATTTTTGCAATAGATTTGCAGGAGTTATATGTCATTTTTGTATGTGTACACTGTAATATTTTGTTCTTTTTATATCAGTATGGATGCCTCACCAGGGGACTTGTGCTTTTAAGCACAAAGAAATTATATGCTTATAGGGAGAAGCTTAAAATTTCCCTGACACCTCCTCTCATGCTCACCTCCAGGACTTCTCCAGAGCCTCTCCCATCCTCTGGCAAGAGATGACCAGAGAGTAAACTAGGAGCTTAGTGGTGTCATTGGTTAGAAAGGGGAATATTTTGGAGAAGATGTTGCAGGGGTTAAGGCGGCTGGATTTGGACAGTGAATGGAACGTGAGGCCGAAAAGGATACTTCAGAGTCCAGGATTACACCTAGCACCCTGGCATGTGGGGATGGGCTGATAGTTGTGCTATCGATCATGATAGAGAAATCAGGGGAAGGGGCACGTGGGGGAGGAAAAATGATTAGCTCGGTTTTGGATAGATTGAGTTTGAGATTATTAGCAGGTAGAATAACTCATATACCCATGACTAATATTTTGGCTCTGATAAGAGTTGAAACATATTCCCTCCGATCTAGGAGAATGAGTGGAGATGGTGATCCCAGACAGTTTGGTGCCAATTTTGAATGACTCTTTCCTGCTTGTCTGTCCTGCAGTCACGAAGCCTGAGAGGATTCTTTGATGGTTTGCTCCAGCGAGGTGTTATTTTCTAAATTACTTGGGACGTACATCCCCTTAGACCTGTCGCAAATCTTCAAACTTAACTTCCCCCCTCTCCACACTAAAACCCGCATCTCACTAGAGACCTGGCATCGAGGACTACACTCATGGTTTGGTAGATGCAATCTTCTTAAGATGTGTATCTTACCCAAATATCTGTACCTCTTCCAAGCCTTACCGATCAAGATACTGCTAATTATTTTCAACAAGTACACTCCCTCTTCATCAAATTTGTATGGGCACACAAACGACCTTGCATTCCCCGATGCCAATTAACTTTACCTAAACAGTATGGAGGCATCGCTCTTCCAGATATACTGAAATATTTTCAAGCAATACACCTAGGCAGACTCATAGATTGGAACCGACATTCTCCAGGCAAACTATGGGTTCAAATTGAACAAGCCCAAACAAATATTCCTCTAAAGGGAGCACCTTGGTGCATAACCGACCTACCGCCGGCACTGAAAACGCACCCCTCAATCGGTCCCACGGTCACTGCATGCTCAAGAATATTCACACAGACCCCTCTTTCAACGATGGATTCACCCCTACTTCCTATTCTCGGGAACCCTAGGTTCGTCCCAGGCCTTGAAAATCCACGTTTTCACACTCTACGACATAACTACTATGTTCAGGCTTCACACTTCCTGATGTCAGGAAATGGGCCCTCCATATCTTCTTTAACAGACCCGCTCGGTTCCTTCCGCCTACCATTCTAGAATGCCTTACAACTTCATCACTTTCTCCATTCTCTACAGAAACTTTGGCCGCTAACTGTCCACCTTTGAAGAATATTTTCTATATCACTGCTTCCCAACCTCTTCAAGTACCACCAACAGGCCATGTTTTGGAAAATGTTCCTTTAGATAAAATACCAAGCCATTGACGTTGATTTACAGTAAAACACCTGTGCAAGGTTAAGGAAATCAGGAAAATATGCCCTACTGGGGCTACTTAAGGACTGAAGTTGGGGACCACTGATCTGTATCTATAACCACATGCCTACAGGATCATGTTAGGGACCACCGATGGGAGACTCTTTGTCAGCTAGGTGTTAATTCAGGTCTTAGCTGGCCATTCAGATGATGCCACATTTGTCCGTACAGTCTTCCAAGGAGAACACCTGTTTGGTGACAACTATCAAAGGTGAGATTCCTCTTCACTTTGGGGAGATTTTTCCCCAGTCTATCAAAAAATATTTTTTTTAATCCACTTTTTTAGGTATAGTCAGGCTATGGAAGGTCTTATGTCTGGGCAGTCTGATTGTGAACTCTTTACTATAAGGTGGTTAGGAGTGCCTAGTACAAACATTCATCTTGCTTGCTTTTTTTTCCATCTCCCAGCAAATACAATGGTGCTGTGCCCGCACTGTAGAGGTTAATTGCTCATTTTTGTCGAGACGAGAGATTAAGGGAAATGGACTTACTTGACCCTGTGACCCTCCTCACACAATACCAGTGTCCCTGTAGCTCCTGCTCAAAACCCCTTGAGGTCTACTGGTCTTGAGAGCAGTAAACTACTGTAGTCATGATGTCATCAAGCCATACCAGGCTCCATAGACCTGTTCTGGATGTGAGAACGTCAGGAACAGTCCACCGCTGGATCGTGGGGAGCGCCATTTTCCGGTGGAGTGGAGGATCGCGTGAGTGTAAAAGCTTCCTCCTCTCCACTGGACAAAACAAGCACTCTCTCCGCATTGCAAAGGGAAAACTTTTTTAGAAACAAATGGGACAGTGCTACAACCTCTACTGTGATCTAAAAGTGGATCTAAAACCACTTTTAGATCACAGCTCTGGCTGAAAGGTATCTGGAATCTCACCAATTCTTAATCCACGAAGAAAAGCCAGAACACCGGTATAAATCAGCAAAACGGTTGTCCTTCATTATACAGAGTGGAACACAGCCATAAAAATGGCAAGACATTTCGGTCGTTGAAGACTTAATTATATTAAAGTGTTACTAAACCCAGGAGCCTGCATTCACTATATCTGGTCTCCCACAGTACACAGAACATGGAAATGCAATTATTTTAGTAAATATAAACAGCTAAATACATTTTCTCATCAGCAGTATATAGCAGTCTTGTGATTTCTTTCAGTTCCTGGTGAAGCTTGTAGGAGGAGTTTTCATACTGCACTGAGCTGTCCTATGAGGAAGCAGGACCCCCGACCCTCTGTCTGGGCAGTGCCGATTGGCCCTGTGCTGATCACATGCACTCTCCCAAGAAAAAAAAAAAACAACCTCTCTAGCAATACACACCCAACTGAGCATGTGCAGCCTGACTCCAAAGGTTCTGTCTTATCCGGACTTGTCCAGGGGGACAGCGCAGGGAGGGGCGGATCTATACATACAAGATCAAGCAGCCTTTTTACTAGGGATGGGCCGAACAACCCCCGGTTCGGTTCGCACCAGAACATGCGAACATGCACAAAATTGTTGCGAACATGCGAACCCTAATAAAGTCTATGGGACACGAACATGAAATAAGTGCTTATTTTAAAGGCTTATATGCAAGTTATTGCCATAAAATGGGATCCCGGGTACTGCCCCAGGTTTTTCAGGAGCAGTGATATTAATAATGCTTAAAGTGAAACAATAAAAATGAAATATTCTTTTAGCCCGGGTTCACACTATAATGCGCTGCGGATCGCCCATGAGTGCTGTGCGTCCCTGTTCTCCGTTTCAGGGACGAATCAGGGACGATTCTATGCCCGAATTCGGCCCTGAAACGGAGCCAAAGACGCACAGCGTTTTTGTGCAGTGCGCTCCGCAGCCGCCCCGGAGATATGTGAACCGGCTCCATAGGGAGCCAGTCACATTCTCCTACTATGCGAATTAGATGCGGAGAAAAGCACATCTAATTCGCATAGGTGTGAACCCGGGCTGAAATATTGTGCCGGGGGGGGGGGTCCCCTTAGTCTGCCTGTAAAGTGGCGCATCTGTTTGATGTGTAGAACAATGCCACAGCAAAATTACATTTCTAAAGGAAAAAATGTCATTTAACCACTTCAATACCAGGCACTTAGACACCTTCCCGCCCAGGCCAATTTTCAGCTTTCAGTGCTGTCGCAATTTGAATGACAATTGCGCGGTCATGCTACACTGTACCCAAACAATTTTTTTATCATTTTGTTCCCACTAATAGAGCTTTCTTTTGGTGGTATTTGATCACCTCTGTGGTTGTTTTTTTTTTTGCGCAACAAATAAAAAAAGACCGAAAATTCAGAAAAAAAACAACTTTTTCTTTGTTTCTGTTAAAAATTTTTGTAAATAAGTACGTTTTCTTCTTCAATGACGGGCACTGATACGGCGGCACTGATGGGCACCGATGAGGTGGCACCAATAAGGTGGCACTGATGAGGTGGCACTGACGGGCACTGATGATGGGCACTGATGGGCACTGATAGGTGGCACTGATGGGCACTGATAGGTGGCACTGGTATGCGACACTGATGGGCACTCATAGGTGGCACTGGGCACTCATAGGCGGCACTGATGGGCACTCATAGGCGGCACTGATGGGCACTCGTAGGCGGCATTGATGGGTACTTATGGGTGGCACCGATGGGTACTTATGGGTGGCACTGATAGGTGGCACGGATGGGCACTGATAGGTGGGCACTGATGGGTACGGATGGGCACTGACAGGTGGCACCGATGGACACTGATGGGTGGCACTGATGACACTGATTGGTGGCACTGATCCTCCTAAGGGTGGCATTGCTGGGCATCTAGGTAATATTATGGTGCCAATCAGTGCCCATTTCTGGGCACTGATTGGCACAGATTGGGCACTGACTGGGCACATTGGGCACATGTGGATGGCCATGGGGTACATACCTGGCCATCCACATGTTGCCCCTTCCCTGGTGGTCCTAGTGGCGATCCCTGGTGGTCCAGTGTGGTGATCTGAGGGGGGGCTGCGCTGATAAACAATCAGCGCAGACCCCCCCCTGTCAGGAGAGCCGCTGATCTGCTCTCCTCTACTCACGTCTGTCAGACGTGAGTGAGGAAAAGCCGATCAATGGCTCTTCCTATTGACATGGTGATCAGCCGTGATTTGAACACGGCTGATCGGAGGCTCTTTACCAAGATCGGTGGAGCGGTGGGTCAGATTGACCCACCGATCGCCGCAATGCGCGCCCCCCGCATATGACGCCCAGTCAGGATAACGGAACCACTTCCCGGACATCAATCCGCTATAGGCCGGGTGGGAAGTGGTTAAACTTGCTCGCGGCTGTAATGTATTGCCGGCTCCCGGCAATATAGATGAAAAATCAAGGGAAAAAAATTGGCGTGGGTCCCCCCCCCTCCAGTCTATGCCAAAATGTAAATTGGCGTGGGGTCCCCCCCCAAAATCCATACCAGGCCCTTAGGGTCTGGCATAGATTTTAAGGGGAACTCCACGCCAAAATGTAAAAAACAATTGGCTTGGGGTCTCCCCTAAAACACATACCAGACCCTTATTTGAGCAAGCAGCCTGGCAGGCCAGGAAAGGACCCGAAAGACAGAAGTCGCCGGGAGGCCTCCCAAGGAGGCAGAGTTTTTTCAGGGTTTTTTATTTTTTAATAAAAAGGAAATGTCAAAAACTGTCTATTGTGGTTTTTACTTTTTGACACTTTTTTGGGTGAATGGGTAGGGATACAATGTACCAGATACCCATTCACATTGGGAGGGGCGTGGGATCTGGGGGCCCGCTTGTTAAAGGGGGCTTCCAGATTCCGATAAGTTCCCCACCCGCAGACCCCCACAACCACCGGGCCAGGGTTGTGGGGACGAGGCCCTTGTCCCTATCAACATGGGGACAAGGTGCTTTGGGGGGACCCCAAAGCACCCTCCCCATGTTGAGGGCAAGCGGCCTGGCATGGTTCAGGAGGGGGAGGCGCTCGCTGGTCCCCCCCCCCTTTCCTGGCCTGCCAGGCTGCTTGCTTGGATAAGGGTTTGGTATGGATTTTGTGGGGATCCCATGCCAATTTTTTTAAAATTTTGGTGTGGAGTTCCCCTTAAAATCTATATCAGACCCAAAGGGCCTGGTATGGATTTTGGGGGGACCTCATGCCATTTTTTTCTTAATTCTGTCTTAGGGTTCCCTTTAAACACTTCAATGCAATATTATATACTCTGCACTGACTTCACTGTGTGTGTGTGTATGTGTGTGTGTGTGTGTGTATATATATATATATATATATATATATATATATACATACACACACACACACACACTAGACTGCCTGCACTGTATATATAATCTACAGTGAATGCATTATATATATATATATATATATATATATATATATATATATATATATATATATATATATATATATATACACTAAGCTGCCTGCACGCCACTAACTAACCTGCCTAATCTAGCTCAAACTTTCCTCTCCAGGTTATCACACTATACACGGCTGTCGTGTAAGCAGCCTTATATAGTGTGGGGCGTGGACTTTGTGCCAATCATGGCTCTCACAGCAGATCGCACGGTGATTGGCCAAAAGCATGCAGGTCAGGTGAATGCTTTGGCCAATCAGCAGTTATCAATGCACTGCGATCTCATCATGGGGCGCTCAAATTTGCCACGCACGCCCCATATGTTCTGTTCGTTTGTGAGCAAATGAACACCCGATGTTCGACTCAAACATCGGGACCATCCCTACTCACATAAAGAGTGAAACACAAAAACATGCAACGGGTGTTTACACTGATCCTCCACTAGGGAAGGACCTTACCCTGATCCCCCGGGGCGTTAGGCTCCAGACAGAGAATGAGGTACCTCACTAGGGTCCATCTAGCCGAAACCAGACGGACCCCCGTTCTCTGGAAGGTCTGCCGAAACAGACCCACCCAAGTACTAGGTGGGACTCCCCCCGAAGGGAGACCCCATGAGAGAGGGTGAACCAAGCCAAACGGCCTATTATCCACCCCCTCCCAGGACTTTCAGAGTAGGCCCGAGGACCCACACCCTACTCATCACACAGTGACAAACGTGTATACACATCAAACGAAAAAATACAAAAAAGTGACAAACACGGGAATATATAAAAAGAAAGTGGGGAGAAGGAAGGTGGGAGAGTGAAAAGTGACCATTGTGTAATACGGCCAGGAATAAAAATTTCCCCTGGTCCTAGCCAAAAGGCTTGGCCCTAGAGGCAGGTGTGAAAAAAGTGTGTATGGTGAAGTGACCTTGGTGCCAACACTCAAAGTGCCCCCTTAACACTTGTGAGATTATGGCACCCCTGAACTGCCACTTCAGGGGCACATTCACCACGGGCTTTTTCTCTCAACCTGGACCAACAGCCCAGGCCGATGAAGCCCCGCCCCAGCCAGGAAGCTATCAGAACATAGTGAGGGCCTCATAGGGAGATCAATTGGCAAAATCTCCCCATGGGCCCCAGTACTCCCACCTAATTATATTCGGCGGTACTGGCCAATTCCCCTCAATAACACCGAAAAGGGGCAGGCTTTCCCAACCGAAAAACTGAAAGGGGCAAAAACCACACAAATCTAGGCCAGAAGGCCAGGGACCCGACCCTTCAGCCGGACCCAGTGGTTCTCCATCCTCATCAGAAGGCTTCCCTTTCGGCTATGAACCGCTCCAAGTCACCTTTACTCCAGCAGGTTTTGCATAGCAACCGCCATCCCATCTCCACCTCGCCGTAGATCAGGGACGGAAGGAAGCGCCACCTCCTAGAAACAAAAGAACAGATACTACTCTTGATCTTAGCCAAAAGGCAGAGAAGCGATGTGTGTGCACTTTTTTTTGGCACCGGGTGGAAGTTTTTGGGTGTGTTTTGCACGCCACTGGCTTTTCAAAAAAAAATAAAAATCTTGGGACCATCCCTACTTTTTACACAATGGATTAACCTCTTAGGTTCCACAGTGAGTATAACAAGCATGCTTTACTGCATATACAGACCAATTTTACTGTTGTGGAATTAGTAACACTTTAATGATAAAGGCCCAAACACCCAAACAGACAAAACGCGTTGAATGTTTATGGCTGTGTTACACTCTGTAAAATACAAGACAACCACTTTGCCGATTTATACCAATGTGCCGGCTTTTCTTTGTGGATAAACCTTTTTTTTTTGGAGTTGTGCTTTAAGCATTTTTTGGCTAAGGGCATTAGATACAGCCAATGCATTTCAGAGGGAAAGGATTGCTTCTTGAGGGCTTAGACAAAGTTTTATGGAATACACTTGAATTATGGCTAGGGTGTCCTAACAGCAATGCCGATTCCCATCTGGATCCATTTAGGACATGCTAGACTTAATCCAGCTTTAACTCAGGCTAAAGAGGTGTAGATATGTAAGAGGTGTTCCCTGGGACCTCAAGGGTTCCTCCATGGTAAAAATGGTTGAAAAGACTGGACTAATCCAAGAAATTAGCTCAGACCAGGAAGGCTTTTCTTCATATCAAGGGCAGTAAATAGTGAGCTGCCTTTTCTTTTTCTGAATCAACTGTCAGGATCAGAATTTCACTGCGGAGCCACCTGAGATGCTAGACAGCACCCTTTCTGATTCCTCTAACAATCTTGCCTTGTACCTTGTTCCTGGTGAACCTCAAACTCTTTGCTCCTCCCATTAACTTCCTATTTAGGCCATGTCTCTGCACTGTTTGCCAGATTATTGTGCTCCCTCCAACAGATATCTTGCTCCTTTGCGTACCTGCAGCTGTCCTTATCTCCACTACCACGCATTACCAAACTCTTGACAACACTTCTGCTTGATCCCAACCTGCAACCACTTGTTACTGACCTTTGGCTCATTTACTGACTATGCTTCTGCTTGATCCCAACCTGCTAAACCTGCTACTGGCCCCCGGCTTGCTCACCTCCTGGTGGTGCGATCCTGAGGACCATGACCTGGTGCTAACATGCAGCAAAGCCCATCTCCACCATCAGGAGCTCTAGTGAATACCGGTTAGTGCTTAGACCCCGCACCTCGGGTGAGCCCACGTCATCCGACAGGGTGACCTGCCTGTGTACTTATCTAGCTGGTCTGTAGGAGCCTCTCCTATTGCTATAGCTACTGGTCTTTGAGCCTGACCTCTGACATCAACTTTGCAGAGAGAGAAAAATTAGCACATGATACGAGTTTGGACCCGTCCTACCTCTTCTTAGGCTCCTCTTCTTTCTGTCTCCACTCCACCCGGCTCTTCCTGTACAGCAGATTCATTTCTCCAGCCTTTTCTTTCCCAAGATGTGTCACAGTGTCAGGGGAGCTTGGGGTCATCTTCTGGAGTCTGACCTCTAGACCCCCCAGATGACGGAGACTGTGGGACAAAAAAAAAAAACACGGTACAATCTGAAAAATGGTGCTCTCAGAACTTGACTGGCAGAAACAAAGTAGTTAAAGTTAGATGATTTATCGGCTTATATTTTACCTTCCCTGCCCCCCACCCCTCAAATTTATAAATAAGCCACTTGGTATCTGTGTTCCTCTATGCAATGCCGTGTATTGTACATGGCTTCCTGAAAATGTCATGGCACCCTCCCTCAGTACTCCTCTCAAGAGCCCTCAGTCCTGATGCAAGCAGTGGTCTTCCTCTTGGGAAAAGTTATGCAAATATGAAAATGCCTAATTGGGTGGGTGTCAGTCCGGATAAGTGGGTGTTCCTATCTGCATTCAGACTGTCCTAAGTAAAGCCTACATGTGATGCTGAGCCTCCATGATTGAAAGAGGGACGGGCAGGGATTGTCAGTCTGGGGAGGAAAAAGATAGATGATGCTCAATGTCCTACTTCAATCCAGAGCTGCTCTCTGCTGTACCATTTGTTTCCTCTAGATGTCCTCAGTCTTCCAGGTTAAATGATGCCCAGCATCATTTAACCTGGAAGACCGAGGATATACTGTGAGTGCAGGGCAGTATGGACCCGCCCCTGAGGAAGCACCCTTCATTCATATAATGATGCAGAGAGCAGAGCTGACATAATGCATTAATAAACACCGTCCAGCTCAGAGAAGTGGCGAAGAAATAGAGAACAAAGACTTCGGAAGAGCTGCCTGGTGTCAGGGTAGGGGAACATGCAACATGTCATGAGAAATTGGGATTGTGTTGCACTTAAAACTAGAATTATCAGTATGTATTTTCTAATGCAAGCAGTATGTCTGATCCTGTGCAACAGAGCTCAGACGGGCAGAAGAAGAGGAAGTAGAACAAGGAACAAATCAGTTATTCTGCTATGCAAGGAGCATGCTGATAGGAAGAAAGAGCAGAGTGACAGAAAGATGCGCATCATCTGTTGTTTCTCCTTTCACAGGCTGGGGGGAGGGACAGGACTTATAAGTAATACTGAACTGTAGTGCAGAACAAAATCACGTATACTGCTGTGTCAGACAGGGCTGTGCTATGTGGCAGAGCTGTAAAGATTTCCTGACCGTCAGGGCTGGGCTCAGCCCTTCCTTCTCTGAGCTGGTTGCTCAGCTGTCGGATACTTGCCAGCTCCTATCTCTCCACAGTTACTCAGCTGTTGATGATATCCTGCTCGTCAATCCTGCCTACTTAAGCCGTCCAGTCCAGATGATCTCTGCCTTCGCCTTGGTCATCATCACAGAAACTCTGCGATCCTGTTCAAGACTTGCTTTGCTCCCTTCTGGCTCCAGATCCTGCTTGCTGTTTCCACTACCTTGATCCCTGACTTCTGGCTTGGCTGACTATCTGTTCCGGTTACTGAACTTTGGCTATGTTTTGACTACATTTGTTCTTTTTACTTTTATTATTAAACTAGTGTGATTTAACTGTCTCGGCCTGATTTCATGGTTTCTGACACTGACTGGATGAACAGAAGCACAAACCTTTTTGACAGCCCCCTTGTATTTGTATTTCCCAATGTAATGCTGATCTCCTGAAGTTTTACCCCTTTGAAAACACTGCAATTGCAGGAAAATACCTGCTGGTCTGCCAGAAATCCAACGAGGCCTCCTGTTGGAGTTGACAACACAGAGCTGAAATTCCAACTACTGTTGTCAGAACCTGCTGAGGTCCACTTATCCCGACCACTTCTCGGCCCCCCCTCCACATACACATGTTGATGTCTTTCCCAGTAAAACAATGCTGCTGCTTTGACTCCCAAAAACTTGTCCAGACAATGTGTGTATGGAAAGGGCTCCTGGGAGATGTAGTTCTGGGGGGTGTGCCCATGTCAGTAGGAATTGAGGCACTTTCTGCTACATGGTCCTCCATTCCAGGCTCCTGTCCTCTAAGGGTGACAGTGTAACACCTGTTTGTCCAAGGACTTAGGGCCTAAGAGTCTGGAGAGCTGCAAGGATCCTCCCTCCCCGGAGGGACCCTCTAAATAGACTTGCTGCCAATGAGTGCTGATTTGGGCCCGCGGTTGTCCCTCACATGGAGGAGGTGAGTGACCGAGCTGGACAGGACTCAGGAAACATTCCATGCCCCCCTGCCTTGAATTCTAAGACTGAGAAACCACTAGAACCTCTAAAGAACCACTAAAATCTAAGGGGTTGGGGGGGGGGGGACTCTGAAGGTGAACTCTAATATAAGGAGGGCTCTGATGTAAAGGGGGACTTTGATGGGGACCCTGATGTAAGGGCGGACTACTGATGGTGAATCTGATGTAAAGGGGGCTCTGATGGGTACTCTGATGTAAGGGATGTAAGGCAGATCTCTGGTTGGGTCTGATGTAAGGGGGGACTCTTAAGGTGAACTCTGTTGTAAGAGGAGCTCTGAAGGGGACTGTATTGTAAGGGGGGCTCTGATGGAGACCCAGATGTAAAGGAGGACTCTAATGTAGGTGGGTCTCTGAAGGGGACTCTGTAGTAAGGGTTCTCTTATGGGGACTCTGTCTTTGATGTAAGGGGGGCTCTGATGGGTAACCTGATGTAAGGATGGGGGTGTCACTGTTAGGGAATATGATGTAAGGGCAGCCCTGATGTAAGGAAGGCTCTGATGGGACCCTGATGTAAGGGGGGCTCTGATGGGACCCTGATGTAAGGGGGCTCTGATGGGACCCTGATGTAAGGGGGGCTCTGATGGGACCCTGATGTAAGGGGGGCTCTAATGGGACCCTGATGTAAGGGGGGCTCTAATGGGAACCTGATGTAAGGGGGGCTCTGATGGGACCCTGATGTAAGGGGGGCTCTAATGGGACCCTGATGTAAGGGGGGCTCTAATGGGACCCTGATGTAAGGGGGGCTCTAATGGGACCCTGATGTAAGGGGGCTCTGATGGGACCCTGATGTAAGGGGGGCTCTAATGGGATGCTGATGTAAGGCGGGCTCTGATGGGTAACCTGATATAAGGGGTGCTCTGATGGGACCCTGATGTAAGGGGGCTCTGTTGGGACCCTGATGCAAGGGGGCTTTAATGGGATCCTAAAGTAAGGGGGGCTCTGATAGGGGAACATAATGTAAGGAGGCCTTTGATGGAACCCTGATGTAGGTGGGGCTCTGATGGGTAGCCTGATGTAAGGGGGCTCTGATGGGACACTGATTTAAGGGGGCTCTAATGTGAACCTGATGTAAGGGGCTCTAATGGGAACCTGATGTAAGGGGCTCTAATGGGAACCTGATGTAAGGGGCTCTAATGGGAACCTGATGTAAGGGGGGCTCTGATGGGTAACCTGATGTAAGGGGGGCTCTGATGGGACCCTGATGCAAGGGGGGCTCTGATAGGGGAGCCTGATGTAAGGGGGCTCTAATGGGATGCTAATGTAAGGGGGGCTCTGATGGGTAACCTGATGTAAGGGGTGCTCTGATGGGACCCTGATGTAAGGGGTGCTCTGATGGGACCCTGATGCAAGGGGGCTCTAATGGGGCCCTAATGTAAGGGGGGCTCTGATAGGGGAACATGTTGTAAGTGGTGCTCTGTTGTGACCCTGATGTCAGGGGTCTCTGACAGGGGAGCCTGATGTAAGGAGGATCTGGATGGGACCCTGATGTAAGGGGGATTCTGATGGGGAACTAGATGTAAGTGGGGCTCTGATGGGTAACCTGATCTAAGTGGGGCTCTGATGGGTAACCTGATGTAAGTAGGGCTCTAATGGGACCCTGATGTAAGGGGGCTCTAATGGGACCCTGATGTAAGGGGTCTCTAATGGGAACCTGATGTAAGGGGGGGGGCTCTGATGGGTAACCTGATATAAGAGGGCTCTGATGGGACCCTGCTGCAAGGGGGGCTCTGATAGGGGAGCCTGATGTAAGGAGGCCTTTGATGAGACCCTGATGTAAGGGGGGCTCTGATAGGGGAGCCTGATGTAAGAGGAACTCTGACGGGGAACCAGATGCAAGGGGAACTTTGATGAGGACTCGGATGTAAGACGGGCTCCGATAGGAACCCTGATGCATGGGGCCTCTGATGTAAGGGGTTTTCTGATAGGGACCCTGATACAAGGAGGACTGTAATGGTGACTGATGTAAAACATCCAAGTAAAAAATGCATTCATCCATTTAGTATGCATTCATTTTTTTCAGCCCATGAATGTGCCTGGGGCATGGTGTGGTTGATTTACTAAAACTAGAGGGTGCAAAATCTGGTGCAGCTTTACATAGAAACCAATCAGCTTCCAGGTTTTTTTTTGTCAAAGCTTAATTGAACAAGCTGACTTTAGAAGCTGATTGGCTACCATACAGAGCTGCACCAGATTTTGCACTTTCCAGTTTTAGTAAATCAACCCCTATTTGTAAAGTGATTGGGCCTAGCACATTCACAATGGAGTTGGAGGTGAGCTGAAGGTCAAAATTTAGCCCAATTAGCTACAATAGTTCTTATCTCTCATTTCTGTTGGTTGATGTACAGTGTATCAATGTATCCATACATTACTCAGGGATAACATTTAAACTGACCCACCTTTTGGAGTCTCAGTCTGGCATCTTCATCCCACAGCCATATCCCCTGATACCGCATTGGTCTAACGTAGAATCAACCAACCACCCCAGCTGTAGCTAGAAGGTCACCAACCACATCCTCCTCCATTCACATAGACCCTTTCCCAACCCTCCAAGAGCGACGGACCAAATCAGACCATAGGTCTTTTGCATGAATGGAGTTTTAGTCCACAGATCTAGAACCCTTTTCTATACTGGACAACTATCCAAAGAATTCATGAGAACCTAAGAATCCACGGTGAGTTCGGGTTTTTGTAGTCCAGTTTTCTTCCTTAGGCCAACGTAGCTTTGCTATTATTAAGTTATAGTCATCTGAAACCCATGGTTCCCCGGAATCCTTTGGGGTCTTTTTTTTAGCAAAAGAAGAATATAGTGAGGGAACTTTGTGGTGTCCCTGGAAAATAGTCCTTTTAGGTTTGTGAAGGAGAAGACATTTCCAACGAAGGATTTTTGTTTAACCAGGAACCAATAGGGGCTTCTAAGAAGCCAACCGAACGATTGATCCAACCAGTTTTTTCCTATAGCAGGGACGGAATGATATCACATCTTGGACATGGTGGTGATTGTTTTCCACGAATACTCTCCTATTTTGTTTCATAGAAGATGGAAGATCTTGTTTCATAATGCTGGGGCATGTGGTATTTAGGTCCAAAGCCGACAACCATAAGGAGGAGCTGGTGAACACCAAATGGAAAGCTCATATAAACCATTTAATTGGGAATAAGGACACATCATCGCTTTGTAGACCGTAACAAACCTCTTGGTACCCCATTTTAATATCTTCACCCAATGATGGCAACATGTTGATTTGCTGGTCTCGGTCACATCGGCGTGGGATTCTGAGACATAGAGGATGGAAGACGTCTAGAATAAAACATAATATTGGTCAAATATTTTAGGTGTGTAAAGCCAAACCCTTTTTTTTTAGTTTTGGGTGAATAGATAATAGTTTAAGCTACCTTAATTCAGAAGATTTAGTAGATATAGTAGACAAGGAGGACTTGAGGCGGGGCAGATAAAAAGGAGTATCAGTAGTCAGTGAGAAATGGGAGAGGCAGATGACAATGAGTAATAGAGGGTAGTGAGGAGAGGAGTGGGGTACATAAACAGGAGCAATAGTAGTCAGCAAGAAGAGGGAAGAGATAGGTAAAGAGGGGCAATAGTAGTCGGTAAGGAGAGGGGTGGGATAGATAACAAAGGGCAATAGAAGTAAAAAGAGGGGTGGGATAGATACAGAGGAGCAAAAGTAGTCAGAAAGAAGAGGGGTGGTATAGATACATAGGGGCAATATAAGTCAGTAAGAAGAAGGGGTGGGATAGATAAAGAGGAGCAATTGTAGTCAGTAAGAAAGAGGGTGGGATAGATAAAGAGGGGTAATAGTAGTCAGTAAAAAGAGGGGTGGGATAAAGAGGAGTATAATGTAGTCAGTAAAAAGGGTGATGGCATAGATAAAGTGGGGCAATAGTAGTCAGTGCGAAAAGTAGCGGGATAAAGAGGGGCAATATAAGTTAGTAAGAAGAGGGGTGGGATAGATAAAGTGGGGTAATAGTAGTCACTAAGAAGAGGAGTGGGATAGAAATATAGGAGCAATAGTAGTCAGTTAGAAGAGGGGTGGGATAGAAATATAGGAGCAATAGTAGTCAGTTAGAAGAGGGGTGGGATAGCTAATGATGGGTAATAGTAGTTAGTAAGAAAATGGATGGGATAGATAAAGAGGGGCAATGGTAGTCAGTAAGAAGAGGGGTGGGATAGATACAGAGGGGCAATACTAGTCAGTAATAAGAGGGTGGGATAGATATAGAGGGGCAATGGTAGTCAGTAAGAAGAGGAGTGGGATAGATACAGAGGGGCAATAGTAGTCAGTAAGAAGAGGGGGTGGGATAGCTAAGGAGGGGCAATAGTATTTAGTAAGAAGAGGGGTGGAATAGCTAAGGAGGGGCAATAGTATTTAGTAAGAAGAGGGGTGGGACAGATACAGAGGGGCAATAGTAGTCAGTATGAAGAGGGTAGGATAGATACAGAGGAGCAATTGTTGTCAGTAAGAAGAGGGGTGGGATAGAAAAAGAGTCGCAATAGTAGTCAGTAAGAAGAGGGGGTGGGATAGAAAAAGAGGGGCAATAGTAGTCAGTAAGAAGAGGGGGTGGGATAGCTAAGAAGGGGCAATTGTTGTCAGTAAGAAGAGTGGTGGGACAGAAAAAGAGGGGCAATAGTAGTCAGCAAGAGGAGGGTGGGCTAGATACAGAGGGGCAAATGTAGTCAGTAAAAAGAGGGGTGGGATAGATACAGAGGGGCAATAGTAGTCAGTAAGAAGAGGGGTGGGATAGATACAGAGGGGCAATTGTTGTCAGTAAGAAGAGGGGTGGGATAGATACATACCGACAATAGTAGTCAGCAAGAGGAGGGTGGGATAGAAAAAGAGGGGCAATAGTAGTCAGTAAAAAGAGGGGTGGGATAAAGAGGGGTATAATGTAGTCAGTAAAAAGGGTGATGGCATAGATAAAGTGGGGCAATAGTAGTCAGTGCGAAAAGGAGCGGGATAAAGAGGGTCAATATAAGTTAGTAAGAAGAGGGGTGGGATAGATAAAGTGGGGTAATAGTAGTCACTAAGAAGAGGGGTGGGATAGAAATATAGGAGCAATAGTAGTCAGTTAGAAGAGGGGTGGGATAGAAATATAGGAGCAATAGTAGTCAGTTAGAAGAGGGGTGGGATAGCTAATGATGGGCAATAGTAGTTAGTAAGAAAATGGATGGGATAGATAAAGAGGGGCAATGGTAGTCAGTAAGAAGAGGGGTGGGATAGATACAGAGGGGCAATACTAGTCAGTAATAAGAGGGTGGGATAGATATAGAGGGGCAATGGTAGTCAGTAAGAAGAGGAGTGGGATAGATACAGAGGGGCAATAGTAGTCAGTAAGAAGAGGGGGTGGGATAGCTAAGGAGGGGCAATAGTATTTAGTAAGAAGAGGGGTGGGACAGATACAGAGGGGCAATAGTAGTCAGTAAGAAGAGGGTAGGATAGATACAGAGGGGCAATAGTAGTCAGTAAGAAGAGGGGTGGGATAGATACAGAGCAGCAATTGTTGTCAGTAAGAAGAGGGGTGGGATAGAAAAAGAGGGGCAATAGTAGTCAGTAAGAAGAGGGGTGGGATAGAAAAAGAGGGGCAATAGTAGTCAGTAAGAAGAGGGGTGGGATAGCTAAGGAGGGGCAATAGTATTTAGTAAGAAGAGGGGTGGGATAGCTAAGAAGAGGCAATTGTTGTCAGTAAGAAGAGTGGTGGGACAGAAAAAGAGGGGCAATAGTAGTCAGCAAGAGGAGGGTGGGATAGATACAGAGGGGCAAATGTAGTCAGAAAGAAGAGGGGTGGGATAGATACAGAGGGGCAATAGTAGTCAGTAAGAAGAGGGGTGGGATAGATACATACCGACAATAGTAGTCAGCAAGAGGAGGGTGGGATAGAAAAAGAGGGGCAATAGTAGTCAGTAAGAAGAGGGGTGGGAGAGATACAGAGTGGGCTAGAAAAAAAAGAGGAGAAATAAGAGACAGTAAAGAGACAGGACAGATAAAATGGAGTAATATTAGACAGCAGGGAGGGGTTAGATAAGGAGTAATATTAGGGGGCAGGAGAATGAGGTGGGACAGATAAAGAGGAGTACTTCTAAACAGTAATGAAACGAACTGAGTAGATAAAAAGGGGTAAGATGAAAGTTGTGAGGGGTAAAGAATAGTAATCAAGGGCAGATGAAGAATAAAAAAAAGGGAGAGTAAGGAGAAAGGTGGGAAGGATAAAGAGAGTTAACAGTAGTCAGTAAGAACAGAGGTGGGGCCAATGGAGATAAGATAATAAGAGAGGTGGGGCAGATAAACAAAATGAACACGGTAGATATGAGTGGTAGGCACAGGGTGGGGTAGAAATGGGGCATTATGAACAACAGGAGACAGACAGAGAGATGAAACAAGGATAAAGCATCAAGGTGGAGCATTATGGAGTGGAGGCAGAAGACATAGAGGGGTGATATAGGAAGATAGGTAGGGTAGATATAGAGGAGTAATAGGGGGCAGTAAGGTTAGATATAGAGCAGTACATAAGTATGGAGACAGGTTTTTTTTTTTAAAGCCCGTGGTGTGTGAACACACTCCAAAAACTCCACTGGTGCCAAAACAAGTGCACACACACAAAGCGTGACACACAAAACGTGCAACGGGTGTACACATAGTCCTTCAAAGGAGAAGGACCTTGACCCTGATTCATCGGGACGTTAGGCTCCAGACGGGGACTGAGGTACTTACACTTGGTCCATCTGGCCGAAACCAGACGGACCCCATTCTTTGGAAGGTCTGCCGAGACAGACCCACCCAAGTACTAGGTGGGGCTCCCCCCGAAGGGAGACCCCATGAGAGAGGGCAAACTAAGCCAGAAGGCCATGTCCACCCCCTCCCAAGACGTTCAGGGCAGGCCCGAGGACCTACACCCTACCAGTCACACGTGCAAAACCGTGTACAACAAAAAAAAGACAAAAATGTGACAAAACAGGCAATGAATAATAAAGTGGTGGAAGGAAGTGGAGAGAGGAAGTGAAAGTGCCATTGTGCAATACAATGACCGGCCCTTCGACCAGGAATAAAAAATTCCTCTGGTCCTAGCCAAAAGGCTCGGCCCAAGAGGCAGGTGTGAAAAAAGTGTAAGGTAGTGCAGTGACCTTGGTGCCATAAATCAATGTGACCCTCGCTCACAGTGAAGTTACGGCACCCCTGGCCTGCCACTCAAGAGGGACACCACAGGCTTCTTTCGGACCAGGCTTTCGGCCAGACCAGTGCAGCCCCCATCCCTGCCGGATAGTGAGCTCTTCAAGTTTTCTCAGGGAGAACCTCGTCCAGATTTGACTCCCACCAATACTAGCCTTCCAGGCCCCCATCATACCAGTGGATTTGCATGGCGACACACCGACCCGCCCAAAGGTCAAGGTGACAGCTCCTCCACCGGACGCTGACAGGAACAGAGACCACACCAATCCTAGCCAAAAGGCCGGGAAGACCCAGCCTTCGGCCAGACCAGCGCAGCACCCATCCTCACCAGGGGTTCCCCTTCCAGCTTTCCCAGACGGACCCTCGGCCTCCAAGTTCATTAGACCGCACCGGTTTGGGTCCACCAGTCCTAACCATCTGGGTTACCATTACACCATTGGATTTGCATAGCCGCCTCCCTAAACCACGGGACAGTTAGCACAGCGCCTCCTCTGGCAACTGATAAGAACAGATACTACACTTGATCTTAGCCAAAAGGCAGTGTGTGGAGACAGGAGGGGTAGATACAGAGAAGTCTAGGACAGCAGTAAGGAGAGTAATGAAGAAATAAAATTGAGGTGGGGTATGGAGAGAGGCAGGTATCGGGGCAGATATGAAGAAGTAATAGGGAGCAATAAGGAGAAAGTTTGGGGAAGATATAGAGGAGTAAAGATGGGTAACAAGGAGGAAGGTCGGGGTAGATATAGAGGAGTAAAGATGGGTAACAAGGAGGGAGGTCGGGGTAGATATAGAGGAGTAAAGCTGGGTAACAAGGAGGAAGGTTGGGGTAGATATAGAGGAGTAAAGATGGGTAACAAGGAGGGAGGTCGGGGTAGATATAGAGGAGTAAAGCTGGGTAACAAGGAGGAAGGTTGGGGTAGATATGGAGGAGTAAAGATGGGTAACAAGGAGGGAGGTCGGGGTAGATATAGAGGAGTAAAGCTGGGTAACAAGGAGGAAGGTTGGGGTAGATATAGAGGAGTAAAGATGGGTAACAAGGAGGGAGGTCGGGGTAGATATAGAGGAGTAAAGATGGGTAACAAGGAGGGGGGTTGGGGTAGATATAGAGGTGTAAAGATGGGTAACAAGGAGGGAGGTCGGGGTAGATATAGAGGAGTAAAGATGGGTAACAAGGAGGGAGGTCGGGGTAGATATAGAGGAGTAAAGATGGGTAACAAGGAGGGAGGTCGGGGTAGATATAGAGGAGTAAAGCTGGGAAACAAGGAGGAAGGTTGGGGTAGATATAGAGGAGTAAAGATGGGTAACAAGGAGGAAGGTCGGGGTAGATATAGAGGAGTAAAGATGGGTAACAAAGAGGGGGGTTGGGGTAGATATAAAGGAGTAAAGATGGGTAACAAGGAGGGAGGTCGGGGTAGATATAGAGGAGTAAAGATAGGTAACAAGGAGGGAGGTCGGGGTAGATATAAAGGAGTAAAGATGGGTAACAAGGAGGAAGGTTGGGTTAGATATAAAGGAGTAAAGATGGGTAACAAGGAGGGAGGTCGGGGTAGATATAGAGGAGTAAAGATGGGTAACAAGGAGGGAGGTCGGGGTAGATATAGAGGAGTAAAGATGGGTAACAAGGAGGGGGGTTGGGGTAGATATAGAGGTGTAAAGATGGGTAACAAGGAGGGAGGTCGGGGTAGATATAGAGGAGTAAAGATGGGTAACAAGGAGGGAGGTCGGGGTAGATATAGAGGAGTAAAGATGGGTAACAAGGAGGAAGGTCGGGGTAGATATAGAGGTGTAAAGATGGGTAACAAGGAGGAAGGTCGGGGTAGATATAGAGGAGTAATCGGGGATAATAAGGTGAAAAGTTGCAATAGAAATAGAGGAGTAAAAGGGGTGATATAAAAGGGGAAATATGGAACATCTCTGGATGTATCAGATGATTGATTCAATGTACACACCAACCTATAGTAGCATTGTTGTATCTTTACACATCATCCATATGGTAGTAATGTATACATCAGGGATGTATATACTGTATACCATACAATGTATGTAAGATATATAATATATATATAATGGAGTATATAGAACACACGGATATATAATATATATATATAATGGAGTATATAGAACACACGGATATATAATATATATATAATGGAGTATACAGAACACACGGATATATATAATATATATATAATGGAGTATATAGAACACACGGATATATATAATATATATATAATGGAGTATACAGAACACACGGATATATATAATATATATAATGGAGTATATAATGGAGTATATAGAACACACGGATATATAATACGCAGTAGCACGGTACGGTGAGGCCCCTCCCAGTTGCTCGCGTTCTCTCCTGTAGGTATAATCTCTGATAAATAATCCCCCCTCCCCCCCCTCGCTCTCTCGGTTGTATTACGGATGGCTGTCATTCTTCCCCTCCCCCTCCCAATGATAATATTGGTGATTATTGATCAGATAATAAGGCGGTGTGGCCCCCGGTGGCCCCCGGTGTAGGACAGGTTGGGGAGGTCAGGCCTGTCTATGGATGGAGATGGCGGTGTGTGTGATATGGGATGTCGGTGGCGTTGGGTTCCTCCATTGAGCGTGTCTCGGTGTCCCCCCCCCCTCCTCCTCCTCCTCCTCCATTCTTACCTCGGTTACCGGGCGGGCGGCGGAGAGCTGGGATGAGCGGAGAGGGTGGGAGGGGGTCTGTGTGTGCGGGGAGGGGGGGGAGGGGGGAGCACACTGCGGCTGTCTGATCTCGCTCTGCCTGTGTTTGTCACCAGAAGCGTCTATTGGGTGTGCGGGAGCAACGCGTTCTATGGGCGAGCGTGACACCCAACCTTCTTCTGTCTCACTGGGCGGACGGCGATCGCTGCGTGTGTGACGGCGAGGGAGGGGGCTACCTGTGTGTGTGACAGGGCAACAAATCGTATCTTACCTATCTAGGTACGAACGATCCCTGAACGATCCAAGCATGAGCGATCCCTGAGCGATCCAGGTACGAGCGATCCCTGAGCGATCCAGGTACGAACGATCCCTGAGCGATCCAAGTATGAGCGATCCCTGAGCGATCCAGGTACGAGCGATCCCTGAGCGATCCAGGTACGAGCGATCCCTGAGCGATCCAAGTATGAGCGATCCCTGAGCGATCCAAGTATGAGCGATCCAGGTACGATCGATCTCTGAGCGATCCAAAGAACAAGCGATCCCAGAGCAATCCAGGTAGGAACGATCCCCGAGCGATCCAAAGAACAAGCGATCCCTGAGCGATCTAGGTACAAGCGATCCCTAAGAGATCCAGGTACGAGCGATCCCTGAGAGATCTAGGTATAAGCGATCCCTGAACGATCCCTGAGCTATCCCTCAACGATCCAGGTACAAGCGATCCCTGAACGATCCCTGAGCTATCCCTCAATGATCCAGGTACGAGCGACCACTGAGCAATCTATGTACGAGCGTTCCCCGAGCGATCTAGGTAAAGCAATCCCCAAGCGATCCAGGTACGAGTGATCCCTGAGCGATCCCTGAGCTATCCCTCAATGATCCAGGTACGAGCGACCACTGAGCAATCTATGTATGAACGATCCCCGAGCGATCTAGGTAAAGCAATCCCCAAGCGATCCAGGTACGAGTGATCCCTGAGCGATCCAGGTACGAACGATCCCCGAGCGATCCAGGTACGAGCGATCCCTGAGCGATCCAAAGAACAAGCGATCCCAGAGCAATCAAGGTACGAACGATCCCTGAGCGATCCAAAGAACAAGCGATCCCTGAGCGATCCAGGTACGAACGATCCCCGAGCGATCCAAAGAACAAGCGATCCCTGAGCGATCTAGGTACAAGCGATCCCTAAGAGATCCAGGTACGAGCGATCCCTGAGAGATCTGGTTATAAGCGATCCAGGTATGACCGATCCCTGAGCGATCTAGGTACGAGCGATCCAAGTAGAAGCGATCCCTGAACGATCCCTGAGCTATCCCTCAACGATCCAGGTACGAGCGACCCCTGAGCAATCTATGTACGAGCGATCCCCGAGCGATCTAGGTAAAGCAATCCCCAAGCGATCCAGGTACAAGTGATCCCTGAGCGATCCTTGAGCGATCCAGGTACGAACGATCCCCGAGCGATCCAGGTACAAGCGATCCCTGAGCGATCCAAAGAACAAGCTATCCCAGATCCCTGAGCGATCCTTGAGCGATCCAGGTATGACCGATCCCTGAGCAATCTAGGTACGAGCAATCTAGGTACGAGCGATCCAAGTAACGAGCGATCCCGGAGCGATCTAGGTACGAGCGATCCAGGCACGAGCGATCCCTAAGCGATCCATGAGCGATCCAAGGAACGAGCGATCCAGGTACGAGCAATCCCTGAGTGATCCAGGTACGAGCGATCCCTGAGCGATCCAGGTACGAGCGATCCCTGAGCGATCCAGGTACGAGCGATCGCTGAGCGATCCAGGTACGAGCGATCCCTGAACGATTCCTGAGCTATCCCTGAGCGATCCAGGTACGAGCGATCCCTGAGCGATCTAGGCACAAGCAATCCCTGAGCGATTCCTGAGCTATCCCTGAGCGATCCAGGTACGAGCGATCCCTGAACGATTCCTGAGCTATCCCTGAGCGATCCAGGTACGAGCGATTCCCGAGCGATCTAGGTACGAGCGATCCCTGAGCGATTTAGGTACGAGCGATTCCCAGGCGATCCAGGTACGAGCGATCCCTGAACGATCCCTGAGCGATCCAGGTACGAGCGATCCCTGAGCAATCCAGGTACGAGCGATCCCTGAACGATTCCTGAGCTATCCCTGAGCGATCTAGGTACGAGCGATTCCCGAGCGATCTAGGCACAAGCAATCCCTGAGCGATCTAGGTACGAGTGATTCCCAAGCGATCTAGGTACGAGCGATTCCCAAGCGATCTAGGTACAAGCGATTCACCGAGCGATCTAGGTACGAGCGTTCCCTGAGCGATCTAGGTACGAGTGATCCTTGAGCGATCCAGGTATGACCGATCCCTGAGTGATCTAGGTATGAGCGATCCAGGTACAAGCGATCCAAGTAATGAGCGATCCCGGAGCGATCCAGGTATGATGGATCCCTGAGCGATCCAGGCACGAGCGATCCATGAGTGATCCAAGGAACGAGCGATCCAGGTACGACCGATCCCTGAGCGATCCATGAGCGATCCAAGGAACGAGCGATCCCGGAGCGATCCAGGTACGACCGATCCCTGAGTGATCTAGGTACGAGCGATCCCTGAACGATCCCTGAGCTATCCCTCAGAGATCCAGGTACGAGCGACCCCTGAGCAATCTATGTACGAGCAATCCCCGAGCGATCTAGGTAAAGCAATCCCCAAGCGATCCAGGTACGAGTGATCCCTGAGCGATCCTTGAGCGATCCAGATATGACCGATCCCTGAGCAATCTAGGTACGAGCAGTAACAAGCGATCCCAGAGCGATCTAGGTACGAGCGATCCAGGCACGAGCGGTCCCTGAAGGGTACATGAGCGATCCAAGGAATGAGCGATCCAGGTACGAGCGATCCCTGAACGATTCCTGAGCTATCCCTGAGCGATCTAGGTATGAGCGATCCCTGAGCGATCCAGGTACGAGCGATCCCTGAGCGATCTAGGTACGAGCGATCCAGGTACGAGCGATCCCTGTGCGATCTTGGTACGAGCGATCCCTGAGCGATCTAGGTACGAGCGATCCCTGAGTGATCTAGGTACGAGCGATTCCCAAGCGATCTAGGTACGAGTGATCCTTGAGTGATCTAGGTATAAGCGATCCAGGTACGAGCGATCCCTGAGCGATCTAGGTACGAGTGATTCCCAAGCGATCTAGGTACGAGCGAGCCCCGAGCGATCTAGGTACAAGCGATTCCCGAGCGATCTAGGTACGAGCGTTCCCTGAGCGATCTAGGTACGAGTGATCCTTGAGCGATCCAGGTATGACCGATCCCTGAGCGATCCCTGAGCGATCTAGGTATGAGCGATCCAGGTACGAGCGATCCAAGTAACGAGCGATCCCGGAGCGATCCAGGTATGACCGATCCCTGAGCGATCCAGGCACGAGAGATCCATGAGTGATCCAAGGAACAAGCGATCCAGGTACGACCGATCCCAGAGCGATTCATGAGCGATCCAAGGAACGAGCGATCCCGGAGTGATCCAGGTACGAGCGACCCCTGAGCAATCTATGTACGAGCGATTCCTGAGAGATCTAGGTAAAGCAATACCCAAGCGATCCAGGTACGAGTGATCCCTGAGTGATCCTTGAGCGATCCAGGTATGACCGATCCCTGAGCAATCTAGGTACGAGCAATCTAGGTACGAGCGATCCAAGTAACGAGCGATCCCGGAGCGATCTAGGTATGAGCGATCCAGGTACGAGCGATCCCTGAGCGATCTAGGCACAAGCAATCCCCGAGCGATCTAGGTACGAGCGATTCCCAAGCGATCTAGGTACGAGTGATCCTTGAGCGATCTAGGTACGAGTGATTCCCGAGCGATCTAGGTACGAGCAATCCCTGAGTGATCTAGCAACGAGCGATTCCCGAGTGATCTAGGTATGAGCGATCCCTGAGCGATCTAGGTATGAGCGATCCAGGTACGAGCGATCCCTGAGCAATCTAGGTATGAGCGATCCCTGAGCGATCTAGGGACAAGCGATCTCTGAGCGATCTAGGTACGAGCGATTCCCAAGCGATCTGGGTACGTGTGATCCCTGGGCGATCCAGGTACAAGCGACCCTTGAGCGATCTAGGTATGAGCGATCCCTGAGCAATCCAGGTACGAGCGATCCCTGAGCAATCCTTGAACGATCTATGTACGAGCGATCCCTGAGCGATCCATGAGCGATCCAAGGAACGAGCGATCCCGGAGCGATCCAGGTACGAACGATCCCCGAGCGATCCAGGTAAGAGCGATCCCTGAACGATCCAGGTACAAGCGATCCAGGTACGAGCGATCCCTGAGCAATCCCTGAGCGATCCAGGTACGAGCGATCCCTGAGCAATCCCTGAGCGATCCAGGTACGACCGATCCCTGAGCGATCCCTAAGCGATCCCTGAACGATCCAGGTACAAGCGATCCCTGAACGATTCCTGAGCTATCCCTGAGCGATCTAGGTACGAGCGATCTCCGAGCAAGCTAGGAAGGAGCGATCCCGGTACAAGCAATCCCCGAGCGATCTAGGTACGAGCAATTACCGAGCGATCTAGGTACGAGTGATCCAGGTACGAGCGATCCCTGAGCGATCTAGGTACGAGCGATTCCCGAGCGATCTAGGTATGAGCGATCCCTGAGCGATCTAGCAACGAGCGATTCCCGAGCGATCTAGGTATGAACGATCCCTGAGCGATCTAGGTACAAGCAATCCCTGAGCGATCTAGGTACGAGTAATCCCTGAGCGATCCAGGTACAAGCGATCCCGGAGCGATCCAGGTACGAGCAATCCCTGAGCAATCCTTGAACGATCTATGTATGAGCGATACCTGAGCGATCTAGGTACTAGCGATCCCTGAGCGATCTAGGTACGAGCGATCCCTGAGCGATCTAGGTACGAGCGATCCCTGAGCGATCTAGGTACGAGCGATTCCCGAGCGATCTAGGTACGAGCGATTCCTAAGCGATCTGGCAACGAGCGATTCCCTGAGCGATCTAGGTACAAGCAATCCCCCGAGCAATCTAGGTATGAGCGATCCCCGAGCGATCTAGGGACAAGCGATTTCCAAGCGATCTGGGTACGAGCGATCCCTGGGCGATCTAGGTACAAGCAATCCCTGAGCGATCTAGGTACGAGCGATTCCCAAGCGATCTGGGTACGTGCGATCCCTGGGCGATCCAGGTACAAGCGATCCTTGAGCGATCTAGGTATGAGCGATCCCTGAGCGATCTAGATACGAGCGATACCTGAGCGATCTAGGTACGAGCAATCCCTGAGTGATCCAGGTACGAGCGATCCTGGAGCGATCCAGGTACGAGCAATCCCTGAGCAATCCTTGAATGATCTATGTACGAGCGATACCTGAGCGATCTAGGTACTAGCAATCCCTGAGCGATCTAGGTACGAGCCATCCCTGAGCGATCTAGATACGAGCGATCCCTGAGCGATTCAGGTATGAGCAATCCAGGTTCGAGCGATCCTTGAGCGATCTAGGTACGAGCGATCTTTGAACGATCTATGTATGAGCGATCCCTGAGCAATCTAGGTACGAGCGATCCCTGAGTGATCTAGATAGGAGATCGCTCAGGGATCGCTAGGTATGAGCGATCCAGGTACGAGCCATCCCTGAGCGATCCAGTTACAAGCGATCCCTGAGCGATCTAGGTATGAGCGATCCCTGAGCAATCCAGGTACGAGCGATCCCTGAGCGATCCAGGTACGAGCGATCCCTGAGCGATCCCTGAGCGATCCAGGTACGATCGATCACTGAGCGATCCCTGAGCGATCCAGGTACGAGCGATCCCTGAGCGATCCCTGAGAGATCCAGGTACGAGCGATCCCTGAGTGATCCAGGTACGAGCGATCCCTGAGTGATCCAGATATGAGAGATCCCTGAGCGATCTAGGTATGAGCGATCCCTGAGCGAGAGAGTCTAAGGCTGCAGTCTGAGCGTGCATGTCTGCAGGAGGCCTGGACTAGGAGTCGGGAGGGTTCCAGGTGGAGACGGTTTCTGAGAGAGAGAGAGAGAGAGACAAGAAGGTCTCTAGGAGTCTAAGGCTGCAGGAGGCGCTCTGAGCGTGTATGTCTGCAGGTGGCGCTCTGAGCGTGTATGTCTGCAGGAGGGGCTCTGAGCGTGTATGTCTGCAGGAGGCGCTCTGAGCGTGTATGTCTGCAGGAGGCGCTCTGAGCGTGTATGTCTGCAGGAGGCGCTCTGAGCGTGTATGTCTGCAGGAGGCGCTCTGAGCGTGTATGTCTGCAGGTGGCGCTCTGAGCGTGTATGTCTGCAGGAGGGGCTCTGAGCGTGTATGTCTGCAGGAGGGGCTCTGAGCGTGTATGTCTGCAGGAGGGGCTCTGAGCGTGTATGTCTGCAGGAGGCGCTCTGAGCGTGTATGTCTGCAGGAGGCGCTCTGAGCGTGTATGTCTGCAGGAGGCGCTCTGAGCGTGTATGTCTGCAGGAGGCGCTCTGAGCGTGTATGTCTGCCTGAGGCGCTCTGAGCGTGTATGTCTGCAGGAGGCGCTCTGAGCGTGTATGTCTGCAGGTGGCGCTCTGAGCGTGTATGTCTGCAGGAGGCGCTCTGAGCGTGTATGTCTGCAGGAGGCGCTCTGAGCGTGTATGTCTGCAGGTGGCGCTCTGAGTGTGTATGTCTGCAGAAGGCGCTCTGAGCGTGTATGTCTGCAGGTGGCGCTCTGAGCGTGTATGTCTGCAGGAGGCGCTCTGAGCGTGTATGTCTGCAGGAGGCGCTCTGAGCGTGTATGTCTGCAGGAGGCGCTCTGAGCGTGTATGTCTGCAGGTGGCAGATGTGTCCCGCGACCGAGCAGCACAAAGCTAAGCAAATAAGCTCCAGGAGGGAGTTTGATTAAGTAACAGTGAGGAGCCAGGAGGCTGACGTTTGGGTTATACAGTGATGGTGGAACCCCCTGTGATTGAAGATTACCGTTTGTGTGAACTTTTCTTTTAAATAAAGTTGGGCTGCCATGCCCTTAAAAATACAGTCTGGACTGACACGTGTTCCTGAAACCGCATGCACCACCTGAGCATAATCACCCCGGATCTTTACAATTGGTGGAGGATGCGGGCAAGATTTCTGCTGTGCATTTAAGCTCAGTCGGACCTTCAGACACGAGAGGGTTAATCTCTGAAACAGCCACAGCTCACCCTGGCCTATAGGCTGTTCAGCAGACGCCTCTCTTGGCACAGCAGCCATTGTGTCCACCACACCTTTAGCCACAGAAGCTTCTTCCAGCATTGCTATCAGTCTCTTGGCCCAATCGTCCCAATAGGTTTTGTTCAGTCGCACTACATCCGCCCAAGGAGATCTAGACAGACCAAGAGGCTCACTAGCATCTGAAACACCGCTCTGGTCAGATTTACACTTCTCAACATCACATTGCAGTAGCTCATCTGTTGCACTGCACAGCAACAAGTCCTTCTCAGAAGCGGATCTCCTTACCGGATTTGCCACCACCACTCCACCACATGATCAGCCTCTTTCACATAAGAAACCCAAACAGTCTTACCAATCCCGGCAACAGGTGTCTGAAACTTCAATTGAGGGCATCATCCCTCCTTGGTTGTGCTCTCACAGGCCAATGCCCCCACCTGGTTGCAGGGCAACATTGCAGGCCAAACAGGTTGCCAATGGTAACGGCAGGCACTTTACCACAAACATTTTTACCGGTTGCTCTGGGAGACCCCATTTTCCCTGTAGAGCTTTTCCTGGTGCCTTTCCCCATGCGATCACAGGGAGAAGCAACAGATTTCCGGTCATCCTAGCCCTCGTGTTCCTGAAACCGCATGCACCACTTGAGCATAATCACCCTGGATCTTTTATATATATATATAGATATATATAGATATATCTATATATATCTATATATACTTTATTTTATTTTTTATATTTGATTTTAGTTTTAGTTTTTATTTTTATACTTTGTTTTTTATATTTGATTTTGTGTTTTTATATTTGTTTTTATACATTTATTACATATTACATATTTATACATATACTTTATTTTTATTAATTTTTTATTGATATTTTATTTTTATACTTTGTTTTACTTTTTATATTTTATTTTTAATATTTAATATTTTTATTTGTATACTTTTTAAAATTTTATTTTGTATATTTTTACTGTTATATTTAAATTTTTAATTTTTTATATATTTTATACTTTTTTATATATATTTTTTATTTTTATACTTTTTTAAATTTTATTTTTTATATTTTTATTGTTATACTTTTATTTTTAATTTTTATATTTTATACTTTTTTTTATATATTTTTGATTTTTATACTTTATTTTACTTTTTATATTTTATTTTTAATATTTTTGATTTTTATACTTTTTTCAGTTTTATTTTTTATATTTTTATTGTTATACTTTTATTTTTAATTTTTATATTTTATACTTTTTTTTAATATATATTTTTGATTTTTATACTTTATTTTACTTTTTATATTTTATTTTTAATATTTAATATTTTTTATTTTTATACTTTTTTAAACTTTTATTTTTTATATTTTTATTGTTATACTTTTATTTTTAATTTTTAAATTTTATACTTTTTATATATATTTTTGATTTGTATACTTTATTTAACTTTTTATATTTTATTTTATTTTTAATATTTTATTTTTTTTATTTTTATACTTTATTTTTATTTATTTTTTTTATTGATATTTTATTTTTATACTTTATTTTACTTTTATTTTTTAATATTTAATATTTTTGATTTTTATACTTTTTTACATTTTATTTTGTATATTTTTATTGTTATATTTTCATTTGTAATTTTTATATTTTATACTTTTTTATACATATTTTTGATTTTTATACTTTATTTTACTTTTTATATTTTATTTTAAATACTTTTTGATTTTTATACTTTTTTAAATTTTATTTTTTATATTTTTATTGTTATACTTTTATTTTTAATTTTTATATTTTATACTTTTTTATATATATTTTCTATTTTTATACTTTATTTTACTTTTTATATTTTATTTTAATATTTTATATTTTTTATTCTTATACTTTATTTTTTTAATATATATTTTATTTTATTTTTATTTTTTATTGTAAGATTTTATTATTACTTTAATTAATTTTATTGTTTTTTTATCTTTATTTTATTTTGTGTGGCCAGCTTCAAATTGCTGGACATGAACGGCTTAATCTGTCAAAGCACATCCAATCACGTAGCCACCCACAGGAGACGGTTGTCAAGCCGGCTGCGCATGTTACAGACAGACTGTACAACCAATGACAGCTGCTCATACATCTTCATCAGTCTCTGTACCAGAGGAGCTTACACTCTAATGTCCCCTCCCCCACAGTCTCACACTATTATTATTATTATTATTATACATTTCTATAGCTCTGACATAAGAGGAGGGGACAGTCTGCCCTCTAGAGGTCACATTCTATTATTACTGGTCTTGCTGATTGGATCACACATCTATAGGGGGCGGCTGTGTATCTAGGCAGACGTGATTGGCTCAGATTTCTCCCGTTTCCTGCATAGTAGTCTGCTGTCCAATACCAATGCAGATCACACAATGTGCATTAGAAGCTGCAGCAAGTCAGACAGACAGAGCTCCGCCTTATTTCCTGGCTGGAGGATGTCCAACCCCTTTCCTTTGCTGAGTGTCCCTGGCCCGCCCCTTTCACCCATTGGAATTCAGTTCTTTCAATCATGGAGGTTCAGCATATGGGGGGGCGGTGTGCATGCAAATGAGGCCTGCTTAGGGACGCCCACTCCTCCAGACTGACAACTACCCACATATGAAGGCAATTTGATATTTGCATAACTCCTCCCACTGCTTGCATCAGGGCTGAGTGGTCTTAAGGGGAGTGCTGTGATGTTTTCAGGAAGCTATGTACAGCCCACTGCTGGCCCCTCCCACCAAGCCATGATCTGCCTGCATTGCATAGAGAATCACAGAGACCCAAATAAAGTATATAATAAAAACAGAAAGATTGCATTTAAAAATGTTATTAGCATGTTAGTGAGGGGGGAGGGGAAAATATAGGCAGAAAATATAGGCAGAAAATATAGGGGGAAGGTAAAATATAGGCAGATTAAACTTCAAACTCTACGTGTTTTAAACACAGAAGAAATGAAAAAAAAAAATAAAAAAAAAATTAAAAAGTGTTTCATTTCACATTAAAATAAAAATGAACAAATGAAAAAAAAGAGTTGCATGAGCACTTTGAGTTTGATGTAAAATAAAACAAAATTTAAAATGATCCAAAAAAAAAGGAATCCAAACCAATGAAAAGTAGAAAAAAAACACTCAAAAAAAAAAAAAATAATAAAAGTAAAATAAGAAAATTAAAAACCAATCAAAAGTGAAAAAAAAACAAAGCAGTGAAGAGTAATTAAGTACGAGTGTAGTAGTT
>JBBHAA010002112.1:0-30512 GCA_037953035.1 Aquarana catesbeiana
TTTATATAAATAATCAAAATATATTATTATTATTATTATTATTATTATTATTATTATTACTATGATCCAAAAATAGGGTGGGTTACTTCCTCGGTTCCTATATTTTTTCTGTTCCTCTATTTTTCAGGAGTTTATATATACACACATATATTACAGTAATAAAGATATTTATATATATATATATATATACATACACTCACTCTATGGATAGATACATAGAGAGAGATACATACCCAGGTAGGATACTACTTAAGCCAATTAGAGCCTCAGGCTCTAATCCTGTGCTTTAAAAAAAAAAAAACATTGAAATCCATGCATCCGGCGCCCTGCATGTAGATTAGGGGCAGGGCACATGGATTAGGGGGGCAGCGCCCTTTTGCCCACTGTATGGACGGGCCGCCATTGCTCACTACTAAATTTCCTGAAATAATTCAATCAGGAAAGTACTGCATTATGGCCACTAGATGGAGCTGAGAATCATAGGAAATTACTATATGTTAGACACATTAGGGTGATCATTTGCAATGGCCCCTAAGTGTATATATTGTAAGTGTAGTTGTATACTTATAAGACTTACATATACATAAAATATATATATATATTTAGCACAGTAATAAAAAAAACATATCATTATATAGATTATATATTAATATATATTATAATTTTTTTTTTCCTTAAGTATTTATAAATATCTACACTCAGGTGCCTAGCCATCGCAAATAAATCCTTTAATGCAGTGGTTCTCAACCTTTCTAGTGCCGTGACCCCTTGATAAAATATCCCAAGTTGTGGGGACCCCTAACAGTAAAATTATTTTCGTTGGTCATTTCATTGCTGTAATTTTGCGACTGTTATGAATCGAAATATAAATATCTGATGTGCAGGATGTATTTTCATTCCTACAAATTTAAATCTTAAAGCGTAGTGATTAATCACAAAAACAATCTGTAATATAAAGCGCAAAATATTTACTTAACATATAAGTTACAAATGAATAAAATGCCCCACCGAGAGACAGGGTAAAAGTGCCGGGCAGATGTCTGGCGGGCAGCGGGGCACAGCGGCAGCATTGATTTGGCACGGGGGCAGCATTTGATGGTACAGTGGGAGCATTTGATATGGCACAGTGGCGGCGTTTGATGGCACAGTGGCGGCAATTGATGGGCACAGTGGCTGCGTTTGATGGCACAGTGGTGGCGTTTGATGGCACAGTGGCAGCGTTTGATGGCACAGTGGCGGCAATTGATGGGCACAGTGGTGGCGTTTGATGGCACAGTGGTGGCGTTTGATGGGCACAGTGGCGGCGTTTGATGGCACAGTGGCGGCAATTGATGGGCACAGTGGCGGCGTTTGACAGCACAGTGGCGGGGCTTGATGGCACAGTGGCGGCAATTGATGGGCACAGTGGCGGCGTTTGATGGCACAGTGGCGGCGTTTGATGGCACAGTGGCGGCGTTTGATGGGCACAGTGGCGGCGTTTGATGGCACAGTGGCGGCGTTTGATGGCACAGTGGCGGCAATTGATGGGCACAGTGGCGGCGTTTGATGGCACAGTGGCGGCGTTTGATGGCACAGTGGCGGCAATTGATGGGCACAGTGGCGGCGTTTGATGGCACAGTGGCGGCGTTTGATGGGCACAGTGGCGGCGTTTGATGGCACAGTGGCGGCGTTTGATGGCACAGTGGCGGCGTTTGATGGGCACAGTGGCGGCGTTTGATGGGCACAGTGGCGGCGTTTGATGGCACAGTGGCGGCGTTTGATGGCACAGTGGCGGCGTTTGATGGGCACAGTGGCGGCGTTTGATGGCACAGTGGCGGCGTTTGGCACAGTGGCGGCGTTTGATGGGCACAGTGGCGGCGTTTGATGGGCACAGTGGCGGCGTTTGATGGCACAGTGGCGGCGTTTGATGGCACAGTGGCGGCAATTGATGGGCACAGTGGCGGCGTTTGATAGCACAGTGGTGGTGCTTGATGGCACAGTGGCGGCAATTGATGGGCACAGTGGCGGCGTTTGATGGCACAGTGGCGGCGTTTGATGGCACAGTGGCGGCGTTTGATGGCACAGTGGCGGCAATTGATGGGCACAGTGGCGGCGTTTGATAGCACAGTGGCGGTGCTTAATTGCACAGTGGCGGCAATTGATGGGCACAGTGGCGGCGTTTGATGGCACAGTGGCGGCGTTTGATGGGCACAGTGGCGGCGTTTGATGGCACAGTGGCGGCGTTTGATGGCACAGTGGCGGCAATTGATGGGCACAGTGGCGGCGTTTGATGGCACAGTGGCGGCAATTGATGGGCACAGTGGCGGCGTTTGATGGCACAGTGGCGGCGTTTGATGGCACAGTGGTGGGAATTGATGTACAAAAATGCTATCTCTGACTTACCAAAGCACTGGTGTTCCGTCAGAATCAGCAAGCCGTCTGTGTTAACCTTAAAAGACATTTCATCGCCGCCATCTTGGTAGACTCGTCCTCAGCAAGCGGACTTCGGTGGGTGTAAAAAGATGTCCATTTGCCGACTTCTAAGTGTAGCCTCACTGTGGACGAGAGTACCAAGATGGCGCTGACGGAACCTCACTTCCGTGCGGTCTCTCCTCTCCTGGAAGTGACATCTCGCTGGCCGAGTTGGACAGAATCCAACGTAACACAGTAACTTCGGGTCCATCTCGGCCAGCATTCGCGACCCCCTGGCAAATCGGCAATCGACCCCCCAGGGGGTCGCGACCCCCAGGTTGAAAACCGCTGCTTTAATGTATCTAATATATTTATTTCCTATGATCGTCACCACCATCTAGTGGCCATAATGCTCTCTCTCTCTCTCTCCTTCTCTCTCTCTCTCTCTAATATTTAAAAAGAGAGCAGTGAAAGATACACTTATGCCCCGTACACACGGTCGGATTTTCGAAGAGCTTCGATGGGACCTTGTTGTCGGAAATTCCGACCGTGTGTCGGCTCCATCGGACATTTTCCATCGGAATTTCCGTCACACGAAATTTGAGATCTGGATCTCAAATTTTCCGGCACCAAAATCCGTTGTCGGAAATTCCGATCGTGTGTACACAATTCCGACGCACCAAGTGCCACACATGCTCGGAATCAAGCAGAAGGAGCCGCACTGGCTATTGAACTTCATTTTTCTCGGCTCGTCATACGTGTTGTACGTCACCGCGTTCTTGACGTTCGGAATTTCCCACAAGATTTGTGTGACCGTGTGTATGCAGGACAAGTTTGAGCCAACATCCGTCGGAAATAAATCCATGGATTTTGTTGTCGGAATGTGCGATGGTGTGTACGCGGCATTAGGATGCTGACACCCAGAACATCCACTAGGGGGAGTCTATAATGACATTCTTGTTACAATGTTATATCCAAAATCCTTTCTTGCAGATTTTACGGTAATGACTCAGAATATTTTTGCACAGAAAATTCGGATTCCTTACAAGGAGCGCGTCGGGCCCCGTCTCCCCCTTTACTCATCTGCTGACTCAGACATCGCTGCGAGCCGTAACAAAGTGCGATGATCCTGAGCTGACGTACAATGCAGATAAATTATATATATGATGAGTGTCAGCCGAAGATTCTATTCCCACCATAAACCGTCCAATCATGTTGTTTGTTAAAGCGTTTCATATTCTCCTTTATAGTTCACAAGATCCGTCCCCCCTGATTACTCCAATGCTGGAGAAGCGGCTGCAATAAATGGAAAAAATGTGTTTTATTTTTTTTATCACTTTGTTGCCTTTTTATTGTATAACAAATGAGAACAAACAACCTCCTCATCCATGTCTGGTCGGGTTGGAAAGTTTTGGCCTTTTGTCGCCCCGGAGAAGTCCCATTTCTGGGGCAACCCGAAAACAATTCCCTTTTTTAAATACAGTTTTGCCGGAATTTTTAACATTCTTGCCAACTTTTTTTACTAGCTGAAGGCTAGAAAGTCCAAAAATCCCCAAAAAGGGTTTTTGAAGTTTTTTTCAATTACAATTTGTTTTTTTACTTATAAAATCCTATAAAACTGTAGTGTCATTGATCACAATGGTGTCATTGATCACAATGGTGTCATTGATCACAATGGTGTCATTGATCCTAACATAAAGGGGTCTATAGTATATATTAAAAAAAAAAATCACTTAGCAAATGTCTCAATCTTTCACACAGCCGTCTCATATATTCCCCATAATTTGTCTAATATATTTATTTCTTATGTTCAGCAGCTCCATCTAGTGGCAAAATGCTCTGTTTTCCATAAATAGCTCAATCAGGAAAGTAACATAATATGGGCCACTAGATGCAGCTGACAATCATAGGAAATAAATATATTAGGCACATTATGGTGATTATTCAAGATGGATGTACCAATGCTGAGACTTTTGCATGGCAAAAGTAGACCCCAAAAAATCCAGAAAGAAAAAATCACCTTACACTACCATGGTGTCAGCCCTCCTCTCTCTCACCCCCTCTCTCCCTGCCCCCACCTCTACCCCCTCTCTCTCTCTTCCTTCCCCCTGACCTTTTCCCTTCCCTCTCTCTCACCCCTGTTCTCTCTCATCCTCCTCTCCCATCCCCATCTCTCTCTCACCCCCCCTCTCTCTCACCCTCTCTCTCTCACACCCTCTCTCTCTCTCATCCCCCTCTCTCTTACCCTCTCTCTCTCTCATCCCCCCTCTCTCTTACCCTCTCTCTCTCACCCACTCTCTTTCTCACCCCTCTCTAGCTCACCCCCTTTCGCTCTCTCCCATCCCTTTCTTTCACCCCCTCTCTCTCTCACCTCCCCTATCTCTCTATTGCCCTCTCTTTCTCCCCTCTCTCTCTCATTCCCTCTCTCTTTCTCACCCCTCTCTTTCTTTCACACCCCCTCTCTCTCACTCTCTTACCCCCCTCTTTTGCTCCCCCTCTCTCTCTCTCACCCCCCTCTCTCACCCCCTCTCTCTCACCCTCCTTTCTCTTACCCTCTCTCTCATTCCCTCTCTGTTTTTCACCCCTTCTCTCTTTCTCACCCCCTCTCTCTCACCCTTCTCTCTCTCTCACCTCCGCTCTCTCATTCCCTCTCTTTTTCTCACCCCTTCTCTCTCTCTCTCTCTCACCCCCCTCTCTCTCCCACCCCCTCTCTCTCACCCCCCTTCTCTCTCACCCCCTTCTCTCTCACCCCTCTCTCTCACCCTCCTCTCTCTCACCCTCCTCTCTCTCACCTCTCTCTCTCACCCCCTCTCTCTCACCCCCCTCTCTCATTCCCTCTCTCTTTCTCACCCTCCCTCTCTCTCACCCTTCTCTCTCTCTCTCTCTCTCTCTCACCCTTCTCTCTCTCACCCCCTCTCTCATTCCCTCTCTTTTTCTCACCCCCTCTCTCTTTCTCCCCCCCTCTCTCTCTCTCTCACCCCCTCTCTCTCTTTCACCCCCCTCTCTCTAACCTTCCTTTCTCTCACCCCCTCTCTCATTCCCTCTCT
Organism: Aquarana catesbeiana; assembly: GCA_037953035.1. Taxonomy (NCBI): domain Eukaryota; kingdom Metazoa; phylum Chordata; class Amphibia; order Anura; family Ranidae; genus Aquarana; species Aquarana catesbeiana. Next base: position 5,439 of record JBBHAA010002112.1, read on the forward strand.
CTTTCTCACCCCTTCTCTCTCTTTCTCACCCCCTCTCTCTCTCTAACCCCTCTCTCTCTCACCCCCTCTCTCTTTCACCCCCTCTCTCTCTTTCACCCCCTCTCTCTCTCCCCCACCCCCTCTCTCCCCCACCCCCTCTCTCTCTCACCCCCTCTCTCTCTCTCACCCCCTCTCTCTCACCTTCCTTTCTCTCACCCCCCCTCTCATTCCCTCTCTCTTTCTCACTCTTTCTCTCCCCCCTCTCTCTCTCACCCCCCCTCTCTCTCACCCTTCTTTCTCTCTCACCCCCCCTCTCTCTCACCCTTCTTTCTCTCTCACCCCCCTCTCTCATTCCCTCTCTTTTTCTCACCCCCTCTCTCTCTCTCACCCTTCTCTCTCTCTCACCCCCCTCTCTCATTCCCTCTCTTTTTCTCACCCCCTCTCTCTCTTTCTCACCCCCTCTCTCTCTTCCACCCCCTCTCTCTCTTCAACCCCCTCTTTCTCTCCCACCCCCTCTCTCTCACCCCCTCTCTCTCACCCTCTCTCTCTCTCCCCCTCTCTCTCACCCCCTCTCTCACACCCCCCCTCTCTGTCACCCCCTCTCTCTCTCACCCCCTCTCTCTCACCCTTCTCTCTCTCTCACCCCCCTCTCTCATTCCCTCTCTTTTTCTCACCCCCTCTCTCTCTTTCTCACCCCCTCTCTCTCTTCCACCCCCTCTCTCTCTTCAACCCCCTCTTTCTCTCCCACCCCCTCTCTCTCACCCCCTCTCTCTCACCCTCTCTCTCTCACCCCCTCTCTCTCACCCTCTCTCTCTCTCCCCCTCTCTCTCACCCCCTCTCTCTCACCCCCCCCTCTCTGTCACCCCCTCTCTCTCATTCCCCCCTCTTCCCCCACCTCCATAGAGGTAAAGCTCTAATAGGAGAGCCTAAAGAAGAAAAGGTGGGGTTTTCAGATGAAGAGGTGGATCCTAAACACCTGTATAGTGGTGAACCAAGCTCCAGTCCAGGAAGTAGTTGGTGACCCTGGATGATGAATGAACAAAGATGGTGCTGTCCTTCTGGAGCGAAAGGTGTAATGACTGGGAGTCTCTGTGAGAGGTAATAAATACCTGGTAGGGTCCACACTGACACATTACTCAGCATGCTTCACTTTTAAATAATCTGATGACATTGTTGCAGTATTCATCTATTGGGATTACATTTCTGCTCAGCAATCAGATACATTTTTGTTATTTTTGTAGCATTATCAGGCGCTCTGTCCCTGCGTGTAATCCCGTCCACGTATGACATCATAGGAGAGGTCTCTCAGCCGTTGCACATGGATGGCGCTCAGCGTGCCTCTGACATAAGCGAGACCTCGTCCATCTTGTGCGCTCCAGTGATCCGCGCCCACATTCAGCACCGGTGCGTTCTGGCAGCGCTCAGACGGCTCAGCAGATGGAAACCTGCTGGGAATCGTGAAAAGCGCTCACAGTGCCCCTCGCCTGCCAAAATCCTTCCTCCAGTAAACTTCACAGACCGTGAGTCACCACGCTGACCGTGTGACCCCTCCGCCGCTGACCGTGTGACCCCTCCACCGCTGATCGTGTGACCCCCTCCGCTGCTGACCGTGTGACCCCTCCGCCGCTGACCGTGTGACCCCTCCGCCGCTGACCGTGTGACCCCTCTGCCGCTGACCATGTGACCCCTTCACTGCTGACCGTGTGACCCCTCTGCCGCTGACCGTGTGACCCCTCTGCCGCTGACCGTGTGACCCCTCCGCCGCTGCCCGTGTGACCCCTCTGCCGCTGCCCGTGTGACCCCTCTGCCGCTGACCGTGTGACCCCTCCGCCGCTGACTGTGTGACCCCTCTGCCGCTGACCGTGTGACCCCTCCGCCGCTGACCGTGTGACCCCTCTGCCGCTGACCGTGTGACCCCTTCACTGCTGACCATGCGACCCCTCTGCCGCTGACCGTGTGACCCCTCTGCCACTGACCTGTGGCCCCTCCATCGCTGACCGTGTGACCTCTCCGCCACTGACCATGTGACCCCTCTGCCGCTGACCGTGTGACCCCCTCCGCCACTAACAGTGCAACCCCTCCGCTACTGACCTGTGATCCCTCGGCCGCTGGCCATGTGACCCCTCCGCTGCTGACCGTGTGACCTCTCTGCCGCTGACCGTGTGACCCCTCTGCCGCTGACCATGTGACCCCTCCGCCGCTGAACATTTGACCCCTCCACCACTGACCGTGTGACCCCTCCGCCACTAACCTGTGACCCCTCAGCCGCTGACAGTGTGACCCCTCCACCACTGACCTGTGACCCCTCCGCCGCTGACCGTGTGACCTCTCCGACACTGACCGTGTGACCCCTCTGCCGCTGACCGTGTGACCCCTCCGCCGCTGACCGTGTGACCCCTCTGCCGCTGACCGTGTGACCCGTTCACTGCTGACCGTGCGACCCCTCTGCCACTGACCGTGTGACCCCTCTGCCACTGACCTGTGGCCCCTCCGTCGCTGACCGTGTGACCTCTCCGCCACTGACCATGTGACCCCTCTGCCGCTGACCGTGTGACCCCCTCCGCCACTGACAGTGTAACCCCTCCGCTACTGACCTGTGATCCCTCGGCCGCTGGCCATGTGACCCCTCCGCCGCTGACCGTGTGACCTCTCTGCCGCTGACCGTGTGACCCCTCCGCCGCTGACCATGTGACCCCTCCGCCGCTGACCATTTGACCCCTCCCACCACTGACCGTGTGACCCCTCCGCCACTAACCTGTGACCCCTCAGCCGCTGACAGTGTGACCCCTCCACCACTGACCTGTGACCCCTCCGCCGCTGACCGTGTGACCTCTCCGACACTGACCGTGTGACCCCTCTGCCGCTGAGCGTGTGACCCCTCGGCCGCTGACAGTGTGATCCCTCTGCCACTGATCTATGACCCCTCCTCCGCTGACCGCGTGACCTCTCCACCACTGACTGTGTGACCCCACTGGCGCTGACCGTGTGACCCCTCCGCCACTGACCTGTGACCCCTCTGCTGCTGACTTGTGACCCCTCCGCCACTGACCTGTGACCCCTCTGCCGCTGACCATGTGACCCCTTTGCCGCTGACCATGTGACCCCTTTACCGCTGACCATGTGACCCCTCCTCCACTGACCATGTGACCTCTCTGCCACTGACCCTGTGACCCCTCCACCGCTGACCGTGTGACCCCCTCTGCTGCTGACCTGTGACCCCTTTGTCGCTGACCATGTGACCCCTCCCCCTCAGGTGGGATGGAGTTCTGCTGATAAATATATTTTTTCTTTTCTTCCTACAACAAGAGAGTCCAATGTGCCGAATGTTAGCAACAGTATGAGAAAAAGACGCTGGTCCGACAACAATCCGCTGTGCTGAAGTCAGCTAGGAAGGGCGTATCTAACATTTATGGGGCAAAACTTCAATATGACCCCCAACAACCTCACTCTGTGACACCCGGCAATGTCAGCTGGAACAGCGGTGTCATTGATTCTATCATGAAGGGGCCTATTTATAACAAATTCACTGTGCAGATGGCTCAAACTTTTACACAGCCGTCTCTAATAATTCCGTAATTGTCAAATATGTGTATTTCCTGTGATCCTCAGCTCCATCTAGTGGACATAATGGGATATTTTCCTAATTTCCTCAATCAGGAAAGTACCACATTATGGCCACTAGATGCCGACAGCAATCATGGGAAATAAACATATCAGACACGCCTCAGGGATTATTCAAGATGTCTGTGTGAAGTCACGTTCACATCTCTGCGTTTTTTTTTTTTGGAAAGGATCAGTGACTTGTTTTTGCCTGCAGGAGGTTGTGTATTTGGTTCCATAGACTTCAATAGAAACACAGCAGAAATGCATCAAGAAAGAGTTGCGTTTTTGATGTGTTGCTGCTGCGTTTTTGTTTTTTTCCCCTGAGTGACAATGACCTCCCAAAAACGCATTAAGGCCTGGTTCACACATATGCAGGTTGCAGTGGATGTGTTTTCCTGGTGCGTTATGCGTTTTTTTTTACATGCGAAAACTGCAGCAGAAATGCATAAAAAAAAAATGCAGAATCTCTGAAGGCATTAAATTCACTCACAGATGGGGGGGATGCAAAGGAGATCTGTGACTGGCAATGGTGTGATCCCGAAACACCATCCTGTGCATCTGATGTCTGACAACCTCCCTAATGGGGCCCCTTCCCAACCCCGGGCCCCATAGCAGCCGCCTGGGCTGCTATGGCTATAATTACATCACTGCATGCAAGATGGATTCTCATTGGCTGCTCTGGGTTACCACATTGAATAATCAGAACAGGAATTAAGAGCACTTTATTGATTAACTCTCTTATTTACAGTGCCTTGCAAAAGTATTCACCCCCCCTTGGCTTTTTACCTATTTTGTTACATTACAGCCCTTAGTTCAATGTTTTTTTAATCTGAATTATATGTGATGGATCAGAACACAATAGTCTAAGTTGGAGAAGTAAAATTAGAAAAATATATACATTCAGAAATAAAAAACTGATAATTGTCATGTGCGTATGTATTCACCCCCTTTGTTATGAAGCCCATAAAAAGCTCTGGTGCCACCAATTACCTTCAGAAGTCCCATAATTAGTGAAATGATGTCCATCTGTGTGCAAGCTAATGCCCTGTACACACAATAGGATTTTCCGACAAAAAAATCCATGTTTTTTTTTCCGACGGATGTTGGCTCAAACTTGTCTTGCATACACACGGGTCACACAAATCTTGTCGGAAATTCCAAACGTCAAGAACGCGGTGACGTACAAGACGTGCGACGAGCCGAGAAAAATGAACTTCAATAGCCAGTGTGGCTCTTCTGCTTGATTCCGAGCATGCGTGGCACTTTATGAGTCGGAATTGTGTACACACGATCGGAATTTACGACAACGGACAACATACGGGGCATAAGTGTCACATGACCTGTCATTACATAGACACACCTTTGTGAAAGGCCCCAGAGGCGGCAACACCTAAGCAAGAGGCCCCACTAACCAAACACTGCCATGAAGACCAAGGAACTCTCCAAACAAGTAAGGGACAATGTTGTTGAGAAGTACAAGTCAGGGTTAGGTTATAAAACAATATCCAAATCTTTGATGATCCCTAGGAGCTCCATCAAATCTATCATAACCAAATGGAAAGAACATGGCACAACAGCAACCCTGCCAAGAGACGGCCGCACACCAAAACTCACGGACCGGGCAAGGAGGGCATTAATCAGAGAGGAGCACAGAGACCTAAGGTAACCCTGGAGGAGCTGCAGAGTTCCACAGCAGAGACTGGAGTATCTGTACATAGGACCACAATAAGCCGTACGCTCCATAGAGTTGGGCTTTATGGCAGAGTGGCCAGAAGAAAGACATTACTTTTAGCTAAAAACAAAATGGCACATTCTGAGTTTGCAAAAAGACATGTGGGAGACTCCCAAAATGTATGGAGGAAGGTGCTCTGGTCTGATGAGACTAAAATTGAACTTTTTGGCCATCAAAGAAAACGCTATGTCTGGCGCAAACCCAACACATCACATCACCCAAAGAACACCATCCCCACTGTGAAACATGGTGGTGTCAGCATCATGCTGTGGGGATGTTTTTCAGCAGTCAGGACTGGGAAATTGTTCAGAGTTGAGGGAATGATGGATGGTGCTAAATACAGGGATATTCTTGAGCAAAACCTGCACCACTCTGTGTGTGATTTGAGGCTAGGACGGAGGTTCACCTTCCAGCAGGACAAAGACCCCAAACACACTGCTAAAGCAACACTTGAGTGGTTTAAGTTACCATGGACCTCTTGGCTCTTCTCTGATGAATGTTCTCCTTGCCCGGCCGGTCAGTTTAGGTGGACGGCCATGTCTTGGTAGGTTTGCAGTTGTGCCATACTCTTTCCATTTTCCGATGATGGATTGAACAGAGCTCCGTGAGATGTTCAAAGCTTGGGAGATTTTGTTATAACCTAACCCTGCTTTATACTTCTCCACAACTTTATCCCTGACCTGTCTGGTGTGTTCCTTGGCCTTCATGATGCTGTTTGTTCACTGAGGTTCGATAACAAACCTCTGAGGGCTTCACAGAACAGTTGTCTTTATACTGAGATTAAATGACACACAGGTGGACTCTATTTACTAATTAGGTGACTTCTGAAGGCAATTGGTTCCACTAGATTTTAGTTAGGGGTATCAGAGTAAAGGGGGCTGAATACAAATGCGCCCCCCCCCCCCCCCACACACACACACACACACATTTCACATATTTATTTGTATCATTTATCATTTTTCTTCCACTTCACAATTATGTGACAGTTTGTGTTGGTCTATCACATAAAATCCCAATAAAATACATTTACATTTTTGGTTGTAACATGACAAGATGTGGGAAATGTCACGGAGTATGAATACTTTTTCAAGGCACTGTGTTTATGTATATATATATATATATATATATATATACTGTATATATATATATATATACATGTATACATATATATATATACACATATACATACACACAGTGCCTTGAAAAAGATATATATACTCACACAAATTTTATTTAGAGGTAAAAGATACATTTTCTATGTATATATAGTAGTTACATTGATACATTGTGTATATAGATACATTTCCCGTCTCGGTTTTCTGCTAACAGTAGAAATATTCATTCTTTCTCGCTGCTGATCGTCAGTAAACCTGGACAACGCTCCATCATTGCAGGCGACATTCGAAGCAGTTTGCTACAAGTTCTCTCTTCCAAAGGTTTTTCTCAATTGTTTGTTCGCTGCGACACGTCACAATCGTCTCCGGGGGGATCTTCAGTCTCTGTTTTGTGCTGAGCCGGCTGTCTTCTGCCTGGAAAGGTTGATCCGGGATCTCACACATTGGCGACACATTCAGTTTTGGGGGGGGGGGGGATTGTTGTTTTCGGTTCCCAAACTCCCCGGACTGAGATAATATCCCGGAGAGACAGCCGGGGGGCTCCCATCACTCCGGCTCTAGATAGTTTGTTTTTCTGCGGCTTAAAATTCCCAAAATTCTGCATCACAGAGTTTGTGTCTGCCCGGAATATTGCATGACTAGGCTATTGGAAGGTCATATATATACTGTATATATATAGAGAGAGAGTATACACAACGTATATATACAGTGCATGCGAAAAGTATTCACAGCACTTCACTTTTTCCACATTTTGTTATATTACAGCCTCTTCCCAAAATGGATTAAATGTATTATTTTCTTCAAAGTTCTACAAACGATCCCCCATAATGACAAAGTGATCATTTTTTGTTTGAAATCTTTGCAAATTTATTAAAAAATAGAAATGAACTTGCACTTCATTTTTGTGTGTTAGTATGTAGCTTCCTGCTTTGCGGTACTAAATAATAACTGCACTCTACTGCTCTATCTCACATTACGAGTTCAATGACACCATCATCCCACTAAAAACAATGCCCACCCTGTGCAGCTAATATCCTTCCAAAGCCGTTGTTGCGCCTAGAGCGCCCTCCAGTGCAGGGGTCTCCAAACTATCTAAACATAGGGCCAGTTTACTGACCTTCAAGCTTTAGGGGGGGCAGTCTCTTGCTAGTGGGAGTAAACAATTCCCCATTCTTGGTGTCATTGGAAGGAATGGTGTCAGTGGGGGAATAGTGTCCCATCAATGGTGTCAGTGGGAGGAATAGTGTCCCATCGATGGTGTCAGTGGGAGGAATAGTGTCCCATCGATGGTGTCAGTGGGAGGAATAGTGTCCCATCAATGGTGTCAGTGGGAGGAATAGTGTCCCATCATTGGTGTCAGTGGGAGGAATAGTGCCCTATAACTGGTATCAGTGGAAGGAATAGTGACCCATCATTGGTGTCCATGGGAGAAATAGTGCCCCATTGTTAGTGTCAGTGGGAGGAATAGTGTCCCATCAATTGTGTGTGTGAGAGGAATAGTGTCCCATCAATGGGTTCAGTGAGAGGAATAGTGCCCCATAACTGGTATCAGTGGGAGGGATAGTGCCCCATCATTGGTGTCCGTGGGAGGAATAGTGCCCCATTGATGGTGTCAGTGGGAGGAATAGTGTCCCATCATTGGTATCAGTGGGAGGAATAGTGTCCCATCATTGGTGTCAGTGGGAGGAATAGTGCCCCATTGATGGTGTCAGTGGGAGGAATAGTGCCCCATCAATGGTGTAAGTGGGAGGAATAGTGCCCCATTGTTGGTGTCAGTGGGAGGAATAGTGTCCCATCATTGGTGTCAATGGGAGGAATAGTGCCCCATCAATGGTGTAAGTGGGAGGAATAGTGTCTCATTGATGGTGTCAGTGGGAGGAATAGTGCCCTAAGGGCCAAAAAAGGCAAGCAAAAGGCCACATGCAGCCACTAGGCCGCAGTTTAAAGACCACTGACTATTGACTAATCTCTGTATTTATTACACAGATATGGAATCAATGAGCGCTCCCTTATAAAGTGGCTAATTGTTATATTTATTAGAAAAATATTAAATCACTGAGAGCTCCCTCTAGTGGCTGATCTTTATACTTATTACAAAAATATTGAATCGCTGAGAGCGCCCTCTAATGGTTAATCTCTATATCTAGCGCAAGGTATTAAAAATGTGAAAAAAAAGTCACATCTGAGATTACATTCGATCTACTCTGCAACATTGACCCCGTGATGCACTCAGCATAGACTTTCCCTTTAACAGATATCCATCTGAGCAGTAATCCCTGTCCCCCCGGGGTGAGAGCCGAGGTCTTATGTCATTGCAGAGATTGGGAGTGGTGAATATTATGCTCCGGATCAACATATAGATATAAAATTCCATGTGTATGAGATCAGGGTGAGCGCATCGCAATCCATCACATCGATGAACTTAAACGGCTCTCATGTGGAGCCTCCTATGAATTATAACGGTTCTCTGGCTTGTATAGGACCCCCTGCCCCCGCTGAGGTTCAGGTTTTATATAGATTGAACACAAGCCCTCCATATTGTACCATTTATTCTACAGTTTCAATTTTTTTGCAGCATTTTGTTTTCCAAAAATAATTTTAAGAATGTAAGATTTCACCCCCCCTCCCCCTTCCCCCATCCATATGTACATGTGATGGGTCAAGGACCTCCGCCCTGAACTTCTGCCTGTACACGGCTCATTGTGTGGATCCTGGCACCGGTAAACTTTGCCCCCATACTGTGCAGATAACAGTCTGTTATCCTCCCCCGAGAGAGGCATCTCCGGATTTTACAGGGAGCTGAGTCAATGATTTGGGGAACTGGATTTTAAATAGTCATGGCCACCATTACAAACTACGGTGGGCCCCATGCAGCCCCCCTGACAGGTGAAGGAAGTCTCATTGTTCCACGTTGGCCTCCAGAATACCTATGGTGTCCTATGGGGGAGATTGGGGGTCACAATGACGAGGCTCCTTGGGGCTCTAAGCCTCACTTAACCCCCCTCCCCCCATGATTAAACCATAAGCTTTTTCTGGTGGGAGGAGGGGCACTTTATTTTTGGCAACGCTGGCGTAGCGCTGTGTGTACACGTTTTTGACTCCTTTGTTGTGGTGGTGGGAAGAGCTGGGGTCCTGGCATGTTGCACAAGGTGGGGGTCCGCGCTCCTCTCCCCCCATCTCATCACTTTCTTGTTACACTGTAATGGAAAGAATGTCAGAGTGTCCTGTAGATAATGTCAGAGGGAAGCGGCCCAGCAGCAGCACCGGGAATAGGGTGACAGCTGGGTCCAGGTTCCCTTGCTGACCCAATGTGGCCCAGGTCCAGTACAGGAGTACTGACTATTCCCCCTATTGGTGGCCCTGTACAGGAGTACTGCCTATACCTCCTATTGGAGGCTCAGTACAGGAGTACTGCCTCTACCCCCCTATTGGTGGCCCAGTACAAGAGTACTGCCTATACCTCTCTATTGGTGGCCCAGTACAGGAGTACTGCCTATACCCCCCTATTGGTGGCCCAGTACAAGAGTACTGCCTATACCCTTCTATTGGTGAACCAGTACAGGAGTACTGCCTCTACCCCCCTATTGGTGGCCCAGTACAAGAGTACTGCCTATACCTCTCTATTGGTGGCCCAGTACAGGAGTACTGCCTATACCCTTCTATTGGTGGCCCAGTACAGGAGTACTGCCTATACCTCCCTATTGATGGCCCAGTACAGGAGCACTGCCTATACCTCTCTATTGGTGGCCCTGTACAGGAGTACTGCCTATACCTCCTATTGGTGGCCTTGTATAGGAGTACTGCCTATACCTTCCTATTGGTGGCCCAGTACAGGAGTATTGCCTATACCTCCCTATTGATGGCCCAGTACAGGAGCACTGCCTATACCTCCTATTGGTGGCCTTGTATAGGAGTACTGCCTATACCTTCCTATTGGTGGCCCAGTACAGGAGTATTGCCTATACCTCCCTATTGGAGGCCTTGTACAGGAGTACTGCCTATACCTCTCTATTGGTGGCCTTGTATAGGAGTACTGCCTATACCCCCTATTGGTGGCCCAGTACAGGAGCACTGCCTATACCTCCTATTGGTGGCCTTGTATAGGAGTACTGCCTATACCTTCCTATTGGTGGCCCAGTACAGGAGTATTGCCTATACCCCCTATTGGTGGCCCAGTACAGGAGCACTGCCTATACCTCCTATTGGTGGCCTTGTATAGGAGTACTGCCTATACCTTCCTATTGGTGGCTCAGTACAGGAGTATTGCCTATACCTCCCTATTGATGGCCCAGTACAGGAGCACTGCCTATACCTCCTATTGGTGGCCTTGTATAGGAGTACTGCCTATACCTTCCTATTGGTGGCCCAGTACAGGAGTATTGCCTATACCTCCCTATTGGAGGCCCAGTACAGGAGTACTGCCTATACCTCTCTATTGGTGGCCCAGTACAGGAGTACTGCCTATACCCCCTATTGGTGGCCCAGTACAGGAGTACTGCCTATACCTCCTATTGGTGGCCCAGTACAGGAGTACTGCCTATACCTTCCTATTGGTGGCCCAGTACAGGAGTACTGCCTATACCTCCTATTGGTGGCCCAGTACAGGAGTACTGCCTATACCTCCTATTGGTGGCCCAGTACAGGAGTCCCCCATTTCATCACATTCTTGTTACATTGTAGCGTAAAGAATATCACAGGGGCCTGAGGATGATGTCAGAGGGGGGCATCACAGAAAAAGGACCCAGTAGTGCACCAGCAACAGGAGGATAGCTGGGACCTCCTGCTGACCCAATAGAGCCCGAGCCCGGTATGGTAAATACTACCAATGCCCTCCTATTGGTGGTCCTAACAGCAGAGGAGCTGGGATCCCGGCATGCTTCTAGCCAAGATGGGGGTGCTCGCTCATTTTTCCCATCTTATTGTTGTCTTGTTACTTTGTAGTGGAAAGAATGTCGTAGCGGCCCGAAGATTATCTGAAAGGGGAGCAGGGCTGAGAAGGGAAGCAGCACCAGAAAGGGTGGCCTGGGCCCAGCAGAAGAGTCCTGCCCCCCCCCCCCCCCCCCCGCCTTTTGGTGGCCCTGGCAATAGCAGAGTATTTGCAACTGTTGGCCATTGATTATGCCTGAAAGTTTGCGGTTTGCCGGCTGACTTAAGATGGGACATTGTAGAGGCATTAATTTAATTAAAGGTAACAACAGGTCAAATGAACATTAAGCATTTAGATAGGCAGGGTGGGGCCTGCTGACCCCGCCCACCCACAGCTCCGCCCTCTGCACAGGCACATTAATGATGTCACTGCTACCTTTTACGAGGTGATATCTGGGTTTGTAAAGGCATTTAATGCACACAAAGTGGATTTTTATCCTTTGTGACTATCATGGAATATATTTACATGAAAGTTTCTGTCCTTGGAGTTCAGCCTTAAAGTTTTACCCCGATGGCAGGCAGAATCCGCCCCCTACGGGGGCAGATTTTGCTGGGGCTACGTGGCTTATTCGCGTCCTCAGATGGGGCCCGGGGGGGCCAGCCGACGGCTGCGTAATGCGCTTGGCATCTTAGAAATTCTGTATATCATCCTCGTCTCTCCCATCGCTCTGAAAAACGCGTCCCGGGTGTATTTAAGAACGTTGCTTTGGAAATATATCGATGTATATTTAGAATGTCATTTTAATGTATTTCTCGGTGCTGTGCGTCTGCTTTCTATTAAACCGTCTTATTAATGGTCCATCAACTGTCGTTCCCTGTCTGCCCTCCGCTCTGTAACGCTTATCATCCCAGACCGCGATGGAAAGGACGTTCTTCCTATACTTTCTGAGTATCCCATTTTAAAGTGGAAGTACGGCCAATCGGATTATGACGCGCCGATAACGATCTCCAGGCCTAAGTAGGGAGGGAGAACCTCAAACAGACGGCAGTGAAAACTTTACAGGGGCCTAACCCCTCCTTACTCTATTCAAAATGAAAAAAAAAAAAAAAATAAGTGCTGCCCTTACATACATTATAATACAACAAGCAAGGAAAACACAATCTATTGATGTTTTGATATCCTCCGCCTGCGTTGTGGGCCTTTCTTACTCTTTGACATCATGATTTACCTACAATTTGTGTAAAACTCATAATAAACATTGTAAACATAATATTGAAACATTGGTCAATATGTATATAAAATGTAACAGTTAACCACTTAAGGACCGAGCCTCTTTCTGAGATTTGTTGAGTACAAGTTAAAAACATTTTTTTTTTTTGCTAGAAAATTACTTAGAACCCCCAAACATTATACATTTTTTTTTTCTAACACCCTAGAGAATAAAAAAGAAAAAATATTGGAAAGAAATGCCCCAGGGATTGTATGGGTGAGAGGGGGAGAGGGAGTAGAGATATAATCAATGGTGAAAAGGTCAAAATGTATAAAAATATATACTTTATTGAAAAATGCACAAAAATTGAGAGTTTAAAAACAAAAAGTGTAGCATGTAACTACTTTACTATATCATGATAATGAAGGTTCTAGTAACAAGGAACACATACATGCATGATACATATTAAGGAATCCAACATGTTTCGGACTGTTATGAATGTAATTCCTTCTTCAGGGATTTCCTGTGCAGTTGTATTATACGGTCTGAAAAGTGTATGAATAAAAAACATACCAAAGTATATCAATAATACCAAAATACAATGTGGTACACATACATAGAATAGGGACTTGGGAAAGAGGACAAACAGAATAATTAGTAATGGTAAAGAGACTTACTAGTTCACACCTATTGCAAATTGTTACATGGATCAAAGGTGAGTGACACTCCAAATCCTGATCCCCCAAATTGCCAATAAAGAATATCTTTTATATGAAGAGTAAATTGATGTATGGGTGCGTCTATTTGTACGCTGGTAATAAATTTCCTCCATGCATCTACACGCGTGGCAGCATCACATCAGGGGAAATCATCGGGCGTCCCCGGCCCATAGAGTCCACAAGGAACAGCACAAGATAAGATAGGCGCAAAGTCCTGAGATGTAAATGTGATATATATAGTATCAGGTATATTGTATGGCTACAAAGTATAATGTATATAGCGCATAATGTTGGTAAACGCTAGCAGAGCAGTAACAATAGTAATGACCTGGATAGAGCATATATGAGATATATGAAAAATGAAAAATAAACAATAATAATAAAAATAGTATGCTAAGGGACTATAAGGCAGACCCTACGGGGTAGTCATAGATGGGAAAAAGGGGGCTCCAAAGTGTATGTATCACAATGGAAATACTGAGATCAACCATATATAGGCTGGATCAGTGAATAATACCCTGCATTTTTTAATTAAAGTGCATGATAGATACCAGTATAATGTCCAGGGAGTACATAGGTGGCAGTTAAATGTCTAATATAATGAAAAGCCAAGCCAAGATGAACAGAGCAATAAGGTACTTACTTAATGGTTGCAAATCTAAACCAGTCTGCTCCTCCATGTAAGATCAAGGTGTGTGACAGGGAAGTGTAAACTCCTTGGTAATATATGCCAGCTGATAATGAGAGTCCCGCCCCAATAGGGCGGGGCATCTCATCATCATAATTAATGTTACTAAAAGGAAGAGGGAAAGGACCGCACTCATTGGGCGAGTTATCTCCAACCGCCGACCGAAGTGTCAGCAAGGAGGTATCAGGTCGCTCGATGCTGATTCCCCCGGGCCTGTGGCGTCCGGCGTCGCCGCGCTGAATAGCGCGATGACATCAGACCTCAGAGCGCCGCCGACACGGAAGAGAAGGGCATGTTCATGATCGATCCGAGGGTCCAGGATTGCATTGTGACAATTACTATCAATTAAAGCGGGGTTCCACCCAAATTTTGAACAATATCTGTATGTATTCTCTTCCTTGCCTAGATGCTGACATGCCGTTTAAAAAAATTTAAATCGCCGTAATTACCTTTTATTTTTCTATTCTTCTTTGCACTTCCTGGTTCTCCTCCCGTGGGAGTAGGCGTGTTTCTAGCCTCTCCCAGACTCCTGGTAGCTAGTCTCAGGCTTCCCAGGATGCCACTGAGCATGTGCGGGAACGAGCGGTGAATGCTGGGAGCTCAGCATTCACCACATCCAGGAAATAAATGCTTGTGGGCTTCAAATGCCCACAATGAAGATGGAAACCGCCTGCAGTGAATAATATAAGTTATTCTTTCCGACAAAATCTGACACAGGCGGACATATTACACACAATATGTGAGTATGTAATGCTGAGAAGAAAAGTTTGTGAATGAACTAAAAAAAAAAAAAAAACGATAGATAGGTGGACCCCCGCTTTCATGTATTTATTTTCTTGTTTTTCAGTTTCACTCCCACCTTTTATCCCCTACATTCCAGTTATGTTAACCATGATGATTATCCGATTCTGTTTGGCAAGCGTCTGTCATCGGGGGCTCGTTGGTGTGCTCCCTTGCTCCACAGTGTCCCCCGGCACGGGTAGGCTCCACACATCCTGTGTGCGGGGCCTCACTTTGGGCACCCAACGATCCGATGGGTTTCGCCGCCCGCGCATGCGCTACACGGTGGACCCTCGGATCGATCATGAACATGCCCTTCTCTTCCGTGTCGGCGGCGCTCTGACGTCGGACGTCATCGCGCTATTCAGTGCGGTGACGCCAGACGCCACAGGGCCGGGGGAATCAGCATCGAGCGACCTGATACCTCCTTGCTGACACTTCGGTCGGCGGTTGGAGATAACTCGCCCAATGAGTGCGGTCCTTCCCCTCTTCCTTTTAGTAACATTAATTATGATGATGAGATGCCCCGCCCTATTGGGACGGGACTCTCATTATCAGCTGGCATATATTACCAAGGAGTTTACACTTCCCTGTCACACACCTTGATCTTACATGGAGGAGCAGACTGGTTTAGATTTGCAACCATTAAGTAAGTACCTTATTGCTCTGTTCATCTTGGCTTGGCTTTTCATTATATTAGACATTTAACTGCCACCTATGTACTCCCTGGACATTATACTGGTATCTATCATGCACTTTAATTCAAAAATGCAGGGTATTATTCACTGATCCAGCCTATATATGGTTGATCTCAGTATTTCCATTGTGATACATACACTTTGGAGCCCCCTTTTTCCCATCTATGACTACCCCGTAGGGTCTGCCTTATAGTCCCTTAGCATACTATTTTTATTATTATTGTTTATTTTTCATTTTTCATATATCTCATATATGCTCTATCCAGGTCATTACTATTGTTACTGCTCTGCTAGCGTTTACCAACATTATGCGCTATATACATTATACTTTGTAGCCATACAATATACCTGATACTATATATATCACCCTATTCTATGTATGTGTACCACATTGTATTTTGGTATTATTGATATACTTTGATTGGTATGTTTTTTATTCATACACTTTTCAGACCGTATAATACAACTGCACAGGAAATCCCTGAAGAAGGAATTACATTCATAACAGTCCGAAACATGTTGGATTCCTTAATATGTATCATGCATGTATGTGTTCCTTGTTACTAGAACCTTCATTATCATGATATAGTAAAGTAGTTACATGCTACACTTTTTGTTTTTAAACTCTCAATTTTTGTGCATTTTTCAATAAAGTATATATTTTTATACAGTTTGACCTTTTCACCATTGATTATATCTCTACTCCCTCTCCCCCTCTCACCCATACAATCCCTGGGGCATTTCTTTCCAATATTTTTTCCTATAGTTGTGGGATAAGGTGAGGGTTGGTTTATACTCCTTATGAGACCCATTGTCTCATTGATTGTCTTGGTAGTCTAACTACATTAAATATAGAGAATAAAAAGGCGGCCGTTGCAATACTTTCTGTCACACCGTATTTGTGCAGCGGTCTTACAAGCCCACTTTTTTTGGAAAAAATTCACTTTTTTTAAATTAAAAAAATAAGACAAAAGTAAAGTTAGCCCAATTTTTTTTTATATTGTGAAAGATAATGTTATGCCGAGTAAATTGATACTCAACATGTCACGCTTCAAAATTGCGCCTGCTCGTGGAATGGCGACAAACTTTTTCCCTTAAAAATCCCCATAGGCGACGTTTAAAAAAATTCTACAGGTTGCATGTTTTGAATTACAGAGGAGGTCCAGGGCTACAACTATTGCTCTCGCTCTACCGATCGTGGCGATACCTCACATGTGTGATTTGAACACCGTTTTCATATGCGGGCGCTACTCACGTATGCGTTCGCTTCTGCACGCGAGCTCGGCGGGACAAGGCGCGTTTAAAAATTATTTTATTTTTTTCTCATTTATTTTACTTTTTATTTTTTATTTTTACACTGTTCTTTAAAAATAAAAAAAAATGTGTCACTTTTACTCCTATTACAAGGAATGTAAACATCCCTTCTAATAGAAAAAAAAGCATGACAGGACCTCTTAATTATGAGATCTGGGGTCAAAAAGACCTCACATCTCATATTTACACTAAAATGCAATAAAAAAAATTTTTAAAAATAAAAATTGTCATTTGAAAAAAAAAAATGGCCCTTTAAGAGCTATGGGCGGAAGTGACATTTTGACGTCGCTTCCGCCCTGCAATGGTATGGAGACGGGTTGGGTCCATCTTCCCCTCACTCAGCTCCATGCCCATCAAGGAAGAGGATCCGATCGTAAGCAGCGGAGGGCACTGGAGCGCGGCGGGAGGGGGGGCCCTCTCTCCCGCTGCCGATAAAAGTGATCTCGTGGCGAATCCGCCGCAGAGACCACTATTATTGGAAACCGGACCGCCGGCCAAAGAAGAGGATACCCGGGGTTATGGCAGCTAACTGCTGCCATAACAAAGATATCCCTCTTCAAAGTTAGGACGTATATATCGGCGTGCGGCGGTCCGGAAGTTTTTATAACCACTAAGATTTTAAGATATATCCGTTAACTATTATGTCACCTACCCAGATAGCAAGGATAACTTGCCACAAATTTGTGACATTGTTGAATTGTAAAGTCTGGTAACTTGTTGCACATTTTCACTGACAAGTCATACACTTGCAGAGCACTTGAAGCACAAGTTCTAGTTGCCTGGCAATTCTCTAGCAAGAGCAAAGTCGCAGTGGTGAGTCTACAGCAAGAGCTCTGCAAGTCTACAGCATGAAAATTCAGCCACAGTGACCCCCTGTGGTGGGATGACTGTTGCACAACATAACTGAACCAGAACTTGCAGGAGACTTGCAGAATGTTTGCAAAGAAAGTTGACCATGCAATGTGGATTTACTGCAATTGTGCAACAAACTTGTGAAGCCCGGCAAGTCTAGTAATAGCTTAGCAAGTCATTTTCAAACTTGCAGCACAATTGCTTGCTATGTGGGTTATGGGTCCAGTCAGTGGCGGAACTTTCAGTGTCAAAAACACTTGCGACCAGGCCCCCGGGGTTCCATCACCGTGGCGGGGCAAGAAGAGGGCCCACTGCAAAACATGTGAAAGGGTCCTGCTGTGGGGCTGTACTAAAGGGCCCCGCGATGGGAGTAAAAGGCCCCAAGATCAGTGAGAAGGACACAGGGCTTGGAGGGAAGGGCCCCAGGACCAATTCAAAGGGCCCTGGGACCAGTGGGTCAGGGAGGCCCTTCATTGTTTCTTGCACCGGGGCCCTGCTGTCTCTGGATCCAGTATTGATACTTTAACAACTGAGACCATCAGACATTCTTTTTTTATTCAACTTCTCATATCACAATTTTTGTGTTTTTATAATCCACTATATGACCAAAGGTATGTGAACCCCTCTTTCCAATGATGACGTTCAGGTGTCTCCAGTGAAGGGTCCCGGTAATACTCCATCATACAAAGACATTGTCGGCAATTGTGCCCTTACAACCTTGTGGTGACAGTTTGGTGAAGATCCTTTTCTGTCCCACCATGACTGCCCCCCTGTGTACAAAGCCAGTGCCACATGGTGTGACCAGGTCGGTGTGGAGGAACTCGACTGTCCAACAAAGAGCCCTGACCTCATCCCTACTGATCACCTTTGAAATTAATTGGAACTTTGATTCCAAGCCGCCCAATGAGGATGCTATTACCATAAAAGGGGGCAACTCAATATTAATGGCCATGGTTTAGAAATCAGAGGTTCAATTTCACACAGGTGTGATGGTCAGGGGTCCACGAACTGTTGGCTTTATGAAGTAGCGTGCTGGTGCCAGGGAAATCTTTATCGTTTGTCAAGCATACAAAAAGCACCATTGCTACCATATGTCCAAGATTGGCCACCAACTCTTGGAATGTTACTATTTGAAATTTCTTTACTTATCGGTAGCGTAATTGTATTGATAATTCTTGTTATGCAACTTAAAATTTAATAAAATACGATTGATAAAAAATAAATAAATAAATCAATTTTAAAAAAAGCACCGTTGCTGGTCTGTTTGTCCAGTTGCTCCCAGCAAGAGTGGAGGATATTGTAGCCACAAAGGAGGGCAACTCTATTTAAATGCCCATGGTTTTGGAATGGGATGTCCAACAAGTTCATATAGTGGTCATGTGGGTACAACTTTTTGGATCCAAGTATCATTGTAATTATCAAATTGATGTAAGAAATTGCCAGGCATGGAGTTGGTTGTTGCAGGGAGATGCTGGTTGTTGCAGGGAGATGCTGGTTGTTGCAGGGAGATGCTGGTTGTTGCCGAGGGATGCTGGTTGTTGCAGGGAGATGTTGGTTGTTGCAGAAAGTTGCTGGTTGTTGGGAAGGAGGGGGGGGGGGGCTCGTTGTTGCAGGGAGATGCTGGTTGTTGCCGGGGGATGCTGGTTGTTGCAGGGAGATGTTGGTTTTTGCAGGGAGATGTTGGTTGTTGCAGAAAGTTGCTGGTTGTTGGGAAGGGGGGGGGGGGCGCTGGTTGTTGCAGGAAGATGTTGGTTGTTGCAGGGAGATGTTGGTTGTTGCAGAAGGTTGCTGATTGTTGGGAGGGGGGTTGCTGGTTGTTGCAGGGAGATGTTGGTTGTTGCAGAAGGTTGCTGGTTGTTGGGGGGGGGTTGCTGGTTGTTGCAGGGAGATGCTGGTTGTTGCAGGGAGATGTTGGTTGTTGCAGAAGGTTGCTGGTTGTTGAGAGGGGGGTTGCTGGTTGTTGCAGGGAGATGTTGGTTGTTGCAGAAGGTTGCTGGTTGTTGCAGGGAGATGTTGGTTGTTGCAGAAGGTTGCTGGTTGTTGCAGGGAGATGTTGGTTGTTGCAGGGAGATGTTGGTTGTTGCAGAAGGTTGCTGGTTGTTGAGAGGGGGGATGCTGGTTGTTGCAGGGAGATGTTGGTTGTTGCAGAAGGTTGCTGGTTGTTGCAGGGAGATGTTGGTTGTTGCAGAAGGTTGCTGGTTGTTGCAGGGAGATGTTGGTTGTTGCAGGGAGATGTTGGTTGTTGCAGAAGGTTGCTGGTTGTTGGGAGGGGGTTGCTGGTTGTTGCAGGGAGATGTTGGGTATTGAAGGGGGTTCCTGGTTTTTGCAGGGAGATGTTGGTTGGTGCAGAAATTTGCTGGTTGTTAAATTGGAAAGGTTTCCCTGTGGGGATAGAGAAGGGAGGACAAAGTGAACATGGAGATTGAGGTGAGCAAAGAAACCAAAACCAAAAAAATCAACACCAAAAGGAAAAAAAAAGGGTTGTTGGTTGTTGCAGGGAGATGCTGGTTGTTGCAGAAGGTTGCTGATTGTTTGGCTTGGGGGGAGGGGGGGTTAGGTTGTTGGTTGTTGCAGAAGTTTGCTGGTTGTTGGGAGGGGGGGTTGTTAGTTGTTGCAGAGGGATGCTGGTTGTTGAAGGAGGGGGGGGGGGGTTGTTGGTTGTTGTAGGGAGATGCTGGTTGTTAGGGAGGGGGGTTGCTGGTTGTTGTAGGGAGATGCTGGTTGTTGTAGGGAGATGCTGGTTGTTGCAGAAGGTTGCTGGTTGTTGAGTGGGGCGGTTGTTGGTTGTTGGTGGGAGGGGGGGTGGGGGGTGGGGTTGTTGATTGTTGCAGAGGTTGCTGTTTAGTTTAGTTGGGGGGGGGGGGGTTGTTGGTTGTTGCAGAGGGATGCTGGTTGTTGAAGGGGGTTGCTGGTTGTGAAATAGCATGAAACTTCTCCAGGAGACCCAGCTACCACGGGGAGTCCCTCCTCAATTGTTACTAGAGTACTTCAGCTCCCTTTTGATGTCTTCTCCTGGTAGAGTCCTACACCCTGAGTGCTCCTCCCCAAAATACCCCACTTCTACCTCACTTGAGTAACAACGTCTCTACCACTAAACCAATAAGTGTGAACCATCAGGGGGACAACCTATTACATGCACCCATCAATATAAGAGTTTTATTGGGTAGCAGAGCTCATAAAGCCCCTGAGCACCCCCCATGTTTCCTTGGTGCCACAATCCCAGACCTGCTATGCACCCCATAACCCCCCACTCACATACAAAGCTTTGTACTATGGGAGGTGAGATGAGAATCACACGGTTCCCCCATACCTGGAATTTGGGGGTTTCAATGAGCTTTGGAAGTGGATCGGGGGAGGGGGGGAGCAGGAAAGGAATTTCATATGTTGCTCACTATGAAGTGAACCTCTTACTTTTCCCAATGCAGGTAAAGCCCAGGTACATTTTAATCTGAGTTGTTTAGTCCGCCATGTACAAGCACACACTTCTCCATCCAGGATCCGTTTTAGGAGGGCAGAAGGAATGTACTTCCTAAAGTCTGCACTTTGTAATTCCTCTTTGCTTGCTCCGTCACCAATCACATTCAAATCTCTAAAACAGGTATAAATCGAATCCTATTGCTGCCATTATTTTGGCAGTATTGTGCATGCAGTGGGTGTTCCAGGATCACAAGCAGGCCTAATCCAGGATCACCAGAGTACAGATTGGGGTGTACAAGCGCATTGCAGCAATGTCTGAGGGAAAATCTGAAGCCTACAGTAGGTGTTCCAGGATCATAAGCAGGCCTGGTCCAGGATCACCAGAGTACAGACAGATTGGGGTAGATGGGTGCAAAAATCTGAAACCTACAGTAGGTGTTCCAAGATCACAAGCAGGCGGGGTCCAAGATCACCAGAGTATAGACAAATTGGGTTAGACAGGTGCACTGCAGCAATGTCTGAGGGAAAATCTGAGCCTACAGTAGGTGTTCCAGGATCATAAGCAGGCCTGGTCCAAGATCAACAGAATACAGATGGATTGGGCTGTATGGGTGCACTGCAGTAATTTCTGATGGAAAATCTGAAGCCTGCAGTAAGTGTTCCAGGATCACAAGCAGGCGGGGTTCAGGATCACCAGTGTACAGATTGGGGTGTACAGGTGCATTGCAGCAATGTCTGAGGGAAAATCTGAAGCCTGGAGTAGGTGTTCCAGGATCACAAGCAGGCCTGGTCCAGGATCACCAGCATACAGACAGATTGGGGTGGACGGGTGCACTGCAGAAATGTCTGAGGGAGAATCTGAAGCCTACAGTAGATGTTCCAGGATCATAAGCAGGCCTGGTCAATGATCACCAGAGTACAGACAGATTGGGTGGACAGATTCACTGCACCAATATCTGAGGGAAAATCTGAAGCCTTCAGTAGGTGTTCCAGGTTCGCAAGCAGGCGGGGTCCAGGATCACCAGAGTACAGACAGATTGGGGTGGATGGGTAATTGGGGTGGATGGGTGCGCTGCAGCAATATCTGAGGGAAAAAAATCATAAATCTGCAGTGGGCGTTCCAGGATCACAAGCAGGCCAGGTCCAGGATCATCAGATTATAGGCGGATTAGGGTGGAAAGGTGCACTGCAGCAATGTCTGAGAAAAAAATCTGAAGCCCGCAGTGGGCGTTTCAGGATCACAAGCAAGCCGGGTCCAGGATCATCAGATTATAGGCGGATTAGGGTGGAAAGGTGCACTGCAGCAATGTCTGAGAAAAAATCCAAAGGCCGCAGTGGGCGTTTCAGGATCACAAGCAAGCCGGGTCCAGGATCATCAGATTATAGGCGGATTAGGGTGGAAAGGTGCACTGCAGCAATGTCTGAGAAAAAATCCAAAGGCCGCAGTGGGCGTTTCAGGATCACAAGCAAGCCGGGTCCAGGATCATCAGATTATAGGCGGATTAGGGTGGAAAGATGCACTGCAGCAATGTCTGAGAAAAAAATCTGAAGCCCGCAGTGGGCGTTTCAGGATCACAAGCAGGCCAGGTCCAGGATCATCAGATTATAGGCGGATTAGGGTGGAAAGGTGCACTGCAGCAATGTCTGAGAAAAAAATCTGAAGCCCGCAGTGGGCGTTTCAGGATCACAAGCAAGCCGGGTCCAGGATCATCAGATTATAGGCGGATTAGGGTGGACAAGTGCACTGCAGCAATGTCTGAGTGGGGAAAGCTGCCCCCTCTCTATACATCCCAAGGTTTTATTTCCAGTTTGGAGTGGAGCGTACCTTCTACGTTCAGAAAACACTGTGATGACAGTATATATTAAATTTGTTTTCTGCATCATTATCCAGATGGTTTTGTTTTTTTCTAAACTTTTCAAATGAAAAGGAGTTTCACATCCAGACTTTTATTTATTTATTTATGTATTTTTAATGTTTGTTGTATGTAGATACTTTTATCTTCCCTTCCACAAGAATTGTATCATTTCATTTCTCCTGTCCTTCCCCTTCTACAATGTAGCCAATGGGAGAGTCATTGCTGAGGTTCTAAATATTCTTCCCCAATATCTTATTAGAGCTCTTAGTTTGGTTTTGGCTGAAGTTTAAACTGCTTATATGTTCATTTCTGTCTGTATTGCGGATTATTTCTCACTTTCTGCCTGGTAAATGTATCATAAGAAGGACAGGAAGTCAGGAGAAATCTCTGTAAAACTCAGAAAAACTCCACCTTTTATCATTAAAAAGCTATCCTAGAGCCAGTCAGTGACTCTGCCTAGGCTGAGACGTCATCAGTCTGCTGCAGGCAGGAGAAAGCATTTCCTCAGTCTCCCCTCCCTCAGTGACTTTGCCTAGGCTGAGATGATGTAATCAGTCTGCTGCAGGTAGGAGGAAGCATTTCCCCAGTCCCCCTCCCCCCAGTGACTTTTCCTAAGCTGAGATGATGTCATCAGTCTGCTGCAGGCAGGAGAAAGCATTTCCTCAGTCTCCCTTCCTTCAGTGACTTTGTCTAGGCTGAGATGACGTCATCAGTCTGCTGCAGGTAGGAGGAAGCATTTCCCCAGTCCCCCTCCCCCCCAGTGACTTTTCCTAAGCTGAGATGATGTCATCAGTCTGCTGCAGGCAGGAGAAAGCATTTCCTCAGTCTCCCTTCCCTCAGTGACTTTGCCTAGGCTGAGATGATGTGATCAGTCTGCTGCAGGTAGGAGGAAGCATTTCCTCAGTCTCCCCTTCCCCTAGTGATCAGACTAGACATGAATCAATGTTTTATGATGATTCCTCATATCTCTCTTTTAGGGACAGAAGGATGAAAAGATCCGGGAATAGCAGCTCAGCTCCACAGAATCCCTGTGACCGTTAATTCGATTTCCTGCGGAACCAACATCAAGGTGAGGACCCTGCGAACCCAACATGTGGGGGGGAGTGGCTTATCATGGGGGAGGGGCTTATCATAGACAATGTTATAATAAAATAAAGTCCATTGTTATAAAATGAGGAGATTTTCAGATAACCAAATACAATCAGTTATGGCTTTATATTCACTTTCCATGGAATTATTTTCTGAATCAGATCTCTGATAGGACCAAAGCAGAGGGAGGGGAACACCACTGGGAATGGCAGGAATGACGGCACATGTGCCTGGCAGCTACATGGGGAAGGGCAGAATGCCTGTCCCTATCAACTATGACATCATTATATTTGTAGAGAACACTGAACCAGAGGAGCTTACACTTTAATGCCCCCCCCCCAACAGTCACACACTATTATTATTATACATTTATATAGCTCTGACATATACCGCAGTGCTGTACAGAGAACACTGAGCCAATCACATCAGTCTCTGTACAGAGGAGCTTACACTCTAATATCCCCTCCCCCCACAGTCACATCAGTCTCTGTACCAGAAGAGCTTACACTCTAATGTCCCCTCCCCCACAGTCACATCAGTCTCTGTACAGAGGAGCTTACACTCTAATGTCCCCTCCCCCCCACAGTCACACACTATTATTGTACATTTATATAGCTCTGACATATACCGCAGTGCTGTACAGAGAACACTGAGCCAGTCATACCAGTCAGAGGAGCTTACAATCTAATGTCCCCTCCCCCACAGTCACACACTATTATTATTATTATTATACATTCATATAGCTCTGACATATTCTGCAGCGCTGTACAGAGAACACTGAGCCAGTCACATCAGTCTCTGTACCAGAGGAGCTTACACTCTAATGTCCCCTCCCCCACAGTCACATCACTCTCTGTACCAGAGGAGCTTACACTCTAATGTCCCCTCCCCCACAGTCACATCAGTCTCTGTACAGAGGAGCTTACACTCTAATGTCCCCTCCCCCCACAGTCACATCAGCCTCTGTACCAGAGGAGCTTACACTCTAATGTCCCCTCCCCCACAGTCACATCAGTCTCTATACAGAGGAGCTTACACTCTAATGTCCCCTCCCCCCACAGTCACATCAGTCTCTGTACAGAGGAGCTTACACTCTAATGTCCCCTCCCCCACAGTCACATCAGTCTCTGTACAGAGGAGCTTACACTCTAATGT